>JAJONR010002718.1:0-63776 GCA_029582245.1 Solanum etuberosum
ATAATAATAATAATAATAATAATAATAATAATAATATTAATAATAATAATAATAATAATAATAATAATAATGACAACATTAATAATAATAATAATAACATTAATAATAATAAAAATAATAATAATAATAATAATAATAACAACAACAACAACAACAACAACAACATTAATAATAATAATATATATTACTGCTTATCTTCTCTCTTTTTTTAAAATTTACTTCAAATAAATATTGTTCTTAACGGTTAACTCGATTTTTCTAACTAAATATAATTTATATTGTTTCAAATAAATGTTTTCCGTATGTAATTCAAAATTGGGAAGCTTAATTAATTAATGAGTTACTAATATATGCCAATTTTATTTTAAGAATGACTCATTTTGTTAAATAAGCTAATCTCGCAAGGTAATTATTTTCAATTTAATTAATTATGACTATTTAATGAAGAAGATGTTATGATTAAAATGGGTTAATTTGATCAAAAATTTTGCAATCTAAGTCTTCTTAAATTGGTCAATCGTTATAAATCTAGTTTCATGGATTTTCTAAATTCTATTATTCAGTTATATATTCGGCTTTCACTTAGTTTCTTTATGTTATGCTTTGATATGTATGACAAGGATTAGCATAAGATCACTCATGATTCTAGGTATTAAAAGCAAACTACACTAAAATTATAAATACTAATTAATGAACACGTCAAACGCAAAATAGAGTAACAAAATTATGTCAGATAAATTAAATAAGGGTGCTCAACAGAGCTGCCAATTTAATGTGACATGCCCAAATGAGACCACTCATATTGTTAGCCTTATTAAAATGTTAGTCATCAAAGAAGCTATTAGAGAAAAAGAAGTTGAATATAAAAGCGCTGCAATAGAGGAATAAAATATATGACGTCCTGTCAAATAAAGGACAAATCACATGAAGTTAAAAATATTTTCTCTTATACAATATAATATTCTATTAATGTTAAAGAAATTTCTGCTCCCAGACGTATCAATCCCGTTTCAAAGATTATTGTGCCAAGTATAATGGAAGAACAATCAAAGATTGTCTCAGTGGTGGATTCTTTAGTTCAAACCAAATCTGGCATAAGCCTCTTTATATTTATTTTTTTTGTTTCCTCAGCAGATGGAGTTCACTACTTTAGTAGCTACTGACTAAAATAATTTGTTTCATACTTCTTTGTTGCGTATTCTCCTCTCTGACTAAGATACATATAGATTGGTAATAATAGCTGAAAATTAATTTAGAAAGAAAGAAAGCTTCGTGATTTTAACACACAAGGAAGGATAAACACATATTGAAGTGCTTTAAATTTACAGTAATGATGAGAAAAGAGATAAATAATGTAAACATATTTATCATAAATTATAATATAAATGTGAGTACTATAATTATGTTTAAAAAATTAAATTAGATACTATTTTATTACCTCTTTTGAGTTTTTCTAATATAAAATATAAATAACAAAAAATATTTTAAAAGTCAAGAAAAGGAGGAAAATGATAATTGTGATTCTTGGTCAAAGAGATATTTTTTTTCACATTTTAAAGATCAATCGGAAAAAAATTAAGAAAAGAAGAGAAATTGTATGGATAATAATAATAATAATAATAATTACTCCCTCCGTCTCATTTTATATGAGTTAATTTGACTTTGCATGGAGTTTAAGAAAGAAAGGAAGACTTTTAAAACTTGTGATCTAAAATAAGTAATCAAAAATTATGTGGCTATAAATCATTTCATTAAGCGTAAAATAAACATTTTTAAGTGAATTGTTACTCAATATAGAAATGTGTCATTCTTATAGGACTGATTAAAAAGAAAAGGAATTCATATAAATTGGGACAGATGGAGTAAATTTACGATAAGAAGGATGAAAGATAAACAAGAACTATATTCTTTTTGTCTTGGAATTATAGGGGAAAATCTAGTTGAGATGGAGATTTTGTTTTATCCAATGAGGAGAATGACACATAATAAATATATTTTTTTTTTAAAAAAAAACAAAATAAAGATAGTGTTGTAAGTTTCAAGGGTATAAGTGAGCTAAAAGGTGAATGAAATGGTATTTTTAGACCAAAAAGATGAGCAGAAGGATATATTTAGACCAAAAGATGGATGAATGGTATTTTTAGACATTTTCCTATAGTTCAAGGGTATTTTTGACCTTTTTCCTTTTAATATATAACGGAACTATTTCTTACACACACTTTGCAAAGTGAAAGTTTTTCTTACACTTTATAAAGTGGAAGAAAAATTTATGTTTTAAAAAGAGAAATATTTTTCACGTTTTGCATTAAATTGTATCTCTTTATGAAGCTTTTGCAGTGTTTTTCATACAATTATATTGATTTGACATATCATAAAAACGAAAAAAATTATTACATTATGTATTTTTATTTTTTTATTCTGAAAACTCCTCCAAGCTCTATTTAAGGGAGTTCAAACATAGCACCTTCAACATGCGAATGAGAGCATGGAGACATGGACTTTATTTTTGGATCATTTACACTTGCACGTTGTCAAGGGTCATAGAGGTGTAGCATTGATATCAGATAGGCATCACGGAATACTCTCATCCGTGTATAATTCTCCAAATTGGCAGGGCCCATTTGGGTTTCATCGTTTTTGTTTAAGACATTTGAAGGTCAAATTTTAAAAAAATAATCAAAAATGTCACTTTGAACAACCTTTTATGGGCAGCTGCAAATCACTGTCAGGAGAAAAAGTTTTTGAAAAAAATGGAGATGATCAAGGAGATTAACGCGGATGTTGAAGGTGCTATGTTTGAACGTCCTTAAATAGAGCTTGGAGGAGTTTTCAGAATAAAAAAATAAAAATACATAATGTAATATTTTTTTCCGTTTTTATGATACGTCAATCAATATAATTGTATGACAAACACTGCAAAAGCTTCATAAAGAGATACAATTTAATGCAAAACGTGAAAAATATTCCTTTTTGTAAAACATAATTTTTTCTTCCACTTTATAAAGTGTAAGAAAAACTTCCACTTTACAAAGTGTAAGAAAAATTTACACTTTACAAAGTGTAAGAAATAGTTTCATTTTACAAGGTGTATAAAATAGTTCCGTTATATATTAAAATATCCACGTTATGAGACTAACATGGAATTTTTTCTTCCACTAAGCATATTTTAGTTACTTACTAGAATAGTGACTTATTTTGGTCACTTTTATTTTTTTTATGGCTTGTTTAGGTTCCGGACTCGCTTTTTCTTTAGGTTTGCAAATAGTTTGTTAAATGGGTAATGGGGCAGCTTAAATGGGTATTTGAAATTTGGGTTAAATATTTTGGTCAATCGAAATTGAGGCGTAGGATTGCGCCATGTGTACAAAATGAGTCTTTCGTTAGTGGGAGGGGCAAATGTGCTCTGGTTATTGGACGGCGAAGGCACTAACGGACGAAAAGTATAACGGAGGGTATTGACATACCATTTTCAAAAATTCGAGGATATATTTTTCCCTTTTACCCTTCTTTTATTAGCCACCTTTATATTTTTCTAAATTGAGATATCAATCTCAATTACAACTTTAAAATAATGTTCAAAATATAAAAAAAATTCTTCATAGTGATGCATAATTTCAAGGACTAACCGAAAGTCCTTGCCCGACTAAAAGAAAGGGTTTGCTGGTAGAATTGGGTTAGATAGCCTTGAAAACAAGGGTTCCATTAGACGAACTCGCACAAAGGGCAGTGATTTAACTATAAGAGAAAGTTCTAATGATCTCGAGGTAACTCAAAAATACAAGCATTTGTGGGTCGAATAAGGAGTTTACTTCTCTAAATCTAAAAAGGAGTAAAAACATTTTCATCTGTATCTGGCACTACTTACTTGGCTTATCTAGTAGACTGTTTTTAGCTTTCACGTGTCGAGAGGGATAAAACCAATTTTTCGTTTACTGTCCATTGATATGATGAATTTGTTTGTTTTGTTGATTATATGATTTGACAAATTTATCTTATATTGCAGCTTATTTCTATTTTCTACATTGAATAAATGAATTTTCAACAACTGTTATGTATAAAAAATATCAAGAAAATTATATTTTTTAAATACAAAATTTAATTAATACACATTTAGCTCGATGATAATTTGAAATTAACTCTCTTCATTTTGTTTAAAAAATCAAAGACTTATTGTTCTCACTCTTTTGCCTTAGCAATCTATTACCACAGATTCCTGCATTATCTGTGAAAAATCACATGAGGAAAGCACATACCGGTGACACAAGTACATTCTGATCCAAGATTTCAGCCTTAAGATAAACTTTTGCGCAAAGAACGCTTACAGAAAGCAACAAGAGAAAGGCTATACATTTGGGTGTTAGATTTCAACCTCAGGAGAAAATATTTGCAATGCAATTTATATCTGAAAGGACTAGGTTGAGCTCCATACCATGATTAATCTGTCAAAAATGTTGTTGGCGCATAGCTGAAGATAGTTCTCAATTAACTTACTAATGAGTCGCCCAAATGCATTCCCATCACCAGTGCCCGTTCTACACACAGGTGACTGATATCACTATTTATATCACGATTAAATCAATTATTTATGTAATCTACACAAACAACTATATGGACACATCGAAAACATACCTGAATAAAGAAATGAAAAGCAATTTAGCACTGCTTACCGTTGCAGGTGCGTAGGTAATTAACTCCTTAGTGTATGGTGGTCTAATTATATTCAGTTATACCTCCTCCTTTGTTAAATATTCTTTCATAAAGCGCCTGCAACAAGAACATGACCACTTATAACATACTCAAAAGGATTGTGAATAGTTGAATTAGGTGCAGGTAGAACACAATACATTTTCATAACGTGTATGCAAATTTGTTCAATTGTCCATCATAATCAAGTGATCAAGAAAGTAAAGACACACAAGATGAAAAGAGTAAAATAATTATAAATATATAGGAATTATCACTTGATTGGAAATAAAAAGAAATTTAAGGATCCCAATTCGTACTTATTGATAGTCTCTATCAACTTAAAAGACAATATGTAATACAGTTAATACTAGATGCTACCTCAGTTCTTATTATATAATAGAACAATTGCATTGGTTCTTTTAAGATAGAACCACTACAGAACATTGAGTACATCAGTTTGGATCAAAATTGTACCACATGATCGTTGCAACTTCTCCGGACTTGGAAGAACATTACTTGTTTCCAGCCAAATTGAATTCCAAATCATCAACAAAAGAAAGTTGTTTATTCCAAATTCCAATCACACAAGAGATTTGTTGCACACTAACAGAAAAAGTGATAAGTTGTCTTTCTTAAAAGAAAGTGTATATTTCACATACTTCCTTGCTACTCCCTTATGATAATTTTTGTCTTCCTAGACAGATTTTATACCACCCAAAAGAAAAGGAATTATAAATTAGAATGAAGATGGCAAAAACAGAAGAGCTCCTAAAATCAAAACTATGCTTCATACGTAGAACAGCCCCTCCCAAATTTAAAATGAACAGTGCCAAAAGAGAAGAAATTCTACTGATATCATTAAATAAGCATTCAAACCTTGCAAGAAGTGATGTCTCGCCACCCAACCAATAAAATAGCATCAAACCTTGTAAGAAGTGATGCCTCGCCACCCAACCATTCTCTTCACCTCTGGAATTCGTCAAGAATCGTGTGTACCACACATCATTTCCATACTTGCAGAGAGATAATTTGGCTCCTCACCATTGGACAGCCGATTGATTGTAACATGACTATAGAGGACATAGAATCAGCCTTTTTAAAGAAATAAGATGAGGAAACATTTCAATTTTGATAAATAGTCATCCAAGATCCAGAGGCGTTACATAAAGCATAAAGATAACTACTAAGACTACTACGCCACGTATAAGCACCAAAGAGTGCAACTAATTTGCATAAAAATGTCAATTTAAGTAAGGTCTACTGAAACCCAATAAGAATATATTTCTCATATGTCTGAGTTTCTTCTCCAGTCGTATACACTGATGATTATTTATTTTTGAAAAATATATTGGGTAATTTGATTTATAAACATCAATTTCACTCTGAAGGACCCATTTTTCATATTCAAAATACCATTCTAGGAAATCAAAGCAAGAAACAAAGATGCACCTAAGTACTGATATAAATAAAGGTGAAGAAATTTTCTGATTTTCATGACTTACCTCTCAGTATGAGGCACCCATCAAGCAACTTCTATGTACTTCTTTTCATGTATGCCCGGAACCTTCAAATTGTTTGGTCCATCCCTGAAATCAAAGTTTATTTGATATCTTAAAACCCAATTTCAAATGATACAATTAAACTTTTAACTCCTTAATGAAAATAAAAGGCAGACAATTCAACATCTCAATGATCAATTGCAATATTGAAGCTCCCTTGGTGTTTTAAAAACCCAAAAAAGAGCAAAAATGAATAACACCGAAACTGATAAAAACATAAGAAAAAATTGTGAACAAAAAGGAAAGAGGAAGAAGAACCTAGCTGAGGGCTGAAAGTGAAAAGAATAAACAGAAAAACAGAAGAAGCACAGTAGTAGAGAGGGGTGAGATATGAACAACTGGAATAAGTTTGAGGTGGGTATCATGAACATGTTTTAAGCTAACTGCATGTCGAGCGCTTAGTGGACCTTGTTCCTCACTTGTTTGAAAGAGGTTCATATTGCATTCAACACTACATACGATATTCCATCCCGACCTTCACCAACTCTTTGCTTAATTGTACACAGAGCATGCCCACTCACCGCACACTAGCATTACCTTGTCATAATGTAGAAGCAAACACAGCTCTACACTGGCCACACTTGTTTAGGAGCTTTGAAGAAAACCTGAAGACACTAAAAGGGAAATGGTGGTTACAATACTTTTGTAGAGAAGTTGAAAGTAGCAAAAAGAAATGGAGATTTTAATTAACTCAAGTTGTGTGACCTATTCTCAACACCAAAGGTATGCATTCTAAGAATAGTTTCTGGTATCATGTTTATTACAGATGCATTTACTCTTGACGTATCAAAATGTTCAAATTAAAATTACAAGATCAACTGAAGCTTTGGAGTAAAAAAAAAGTTACCAACAATTCTTGTTCATACAGTATACAAGCTTGAGAACAAACTTTGTATGTACCAAGTTGTAGAAGAGAGTTGTTTGCAGTCTAAACAACAGAGACAAAGATAAGCAGACTAATTTCAGTTTATACAACATATGCCTCAGAGGTCACAGTGCAGACATTGTAGAATTTTCATTTGAAGATCCACTTTTCTTTTGGTGATCATGTCTTCAAGGTCCACAATATCAACAAATTTTTAACTCATCGATATATAGATATTTTGATATCACATAAAGATTCTACTGTGAATGCCTTGTAACAGAAGGTTATGTAAGAAAGGTAACACAAACAGAGAGTGAAGAGTTGCATTTTCTTGTTTGGCTTGCATTTGATGTTTGTAGGGTAGCATTTGGGATTGTCAAGGCTTTATTTCAGCACAACAAGAGCTGACTTAGTGGTAAAAAAGAGTGAAAACCAAAGAGAACAGAAAAAGCACGACAGTAAACAATTTCTAAAACAAACCTTAAAAGGAAAACCATAAGCAAAGGAGAAACAAATGTAAGAGAAGGAAATGAAAATGGGGGACTCGAGCAGACTCGACAAAGTATTGACTATTGATATGAAGGAAGAGAAGTGTGAAACAGGTGACATCAGAAAATATGCATGTACTAATATCAATTTAGAACAGAATCTTTCCTATATATTGGTTTTACAAGGGGTTTCAAATTGAAATTACCAACATAACCCTGGACGACAAAGGACTTGTAGACCGGTACTTATTATAGAGTTAGAAATATATATATATATTCTGATCATAGTAGCATATCATGCAAGTCGACCTTTCAGACGGAAGGAACTGATCAATCTCATATGTTCTATTTTTCTCTCTTATTTCATGGTTGAGGGAGGGGTTTGGAGAGCAGAGGTTGGTGAGATATGTCTCCATGCTTGCATACGAATGGATAATACATGGAAAAGCATACAGTTGATAACCCTACTTATATGGATAATACAGAAGCATACAGTTAATAAAACCTACTTCTAGAAAAGCAAATTCAAAAGGGAACTGCTAAAGAAACTACACTAAAATCAGAAATACTAACTGATGAATAAATCAGACGAAAAATCAAATAGCAAACTTAAGTATAAAAATCAAAGTAAATGAGCTTAAATCAAATAAACCAACATAGGTCGAGGTCTGACTTTGAGGATACTACCCAGACAACACATGCAGCATGACAATTTTACCTTCATTGGCTACACTCCACTTCCCCTCCTGTTCTGCTCTTCACTTTGTCAAATATGAGACTCGAAAATTTTCATAGCTGTACAAGATTAGATAGTTCTCACACTTTTGCTTTGGCAAATGTAGCCCATCGTCTGTTGCCACAGATTCCAACATTATATGTGAAAAATCACATGAGGAAGCACATACGGGTGACAGAAGTACATTCTGATCCAAGAATTCAGCCTAAAGATAAACTTTTGCTCAAAGAATGCATACAGAAAAGCAAACAAGAGAAAGCCTATACATTTGGAAGTAAGATTTCAACCTCAGCAGAAAAATATTTGCAATGCAATTTAATGCAACTTTTATCTGAAAGGACTTTACAGAGCTCCAGACCATGATAATCTGCAAAACTACATTAAGAATTAAAGCAGTTTTAGTTTCAGAACTAACAAAACATGAAAAATGTCACAAATGAAATGGAACAAGAAGATGTGAGAGTGCAATGAAGACCAATTTACCATCCAAATAATGTGATGGTGAAAGACTAAAACATGCAGATTTCCACTATTAAATGATTTTGTTAGCACAAAATAATGAGACACAGAGTTAATTTGTTACCCTGATCCCTATGATATACAAGAGAGAATTGTCAAGGGCAGAAAATAGCAGAAAATTTTACTATACAATAAAAAGCTCATAACAGCAGAAAAAATTATATGATATATCGAAGCAGAGCAGTGTAATGACACAAAAGTAACAATATTTCTAATAACTGCTGAAGCTACATATAAAATCAAAGAGATACAGAAGGATACGTTAATGGCTCTAAGCCACTAGCCGACTGAAACTAGACCTACTGACGCTACAATACTATAGCAGGCGATTAAACGAAAAACCCAAACTTATGACTAGACTATACAGTAACTAGATTATAATTCAGCCCAAAACAACAGCTTAACTAGATCTACTTTTCTGCTATAATTAAAGGTAAATTAAAGGACCTAAATAAGGAAATATGATAAATTGCTTGCCCAACTCGTCCTCCCCCTTGAAAAAATAAGGGAAGCTTTCGTGAGCCGGGAGCAAAACACAAACAATAAGACTCCATCGTCGTCGTCGTCATCATTGAAACATCCCATAACTGTTCAACTAATCAGCCAGATCGAGCCTGAGAAGACGCCTCAAGTCGCTTGTAGCGTGGAGGTTATGTTCACTTTCCTTCTTGAAGAAAGCCGGCACAGGCAAAGAGCTCGGTGGCGGCGAGGAGGAGAAACCCGATCCTGCATAGAAATGAGCAATCGTTATGTGCTTAGGCACCATATCCGGTTCTGGACCCAGCCGATCTGTAGTGGACAACACCAAATCTTCACCAGTGACAAGCTTGGTTTCCTTCAACACTTGACCGCGCTTCAGAATTTTCACCTCTCCCATCACCAGATGGAGATTCTTAGCACTAGGAGGACAAGTGTATAAGTTAGCAGATCCACTTTTTTGTGGACTTCGCTTTCTTCGGTTATTCTTAGGGTTAGGGTTAGGATTTGGTAGAGGGTTAGAAGTGGAATTTCGTCGAGATCTCATAGGTTGACGATAACTTACATGATGTTTGAGAACATCTTGTGGTTGAAGAAGGGCAACTCCGGCCATCGGAATAGATCGGATGAGAAAAAAAAATTGAGGTATAATGGAACAAAATATATAGGATATAGGATATATATTGGAAGAAAGAAAAGCAGGTTTATTTATGGAGTCGGAAAGGGAGAAGGGGTTATAAAGAAATCAAAGGCGGTCTTGGGAAAAAAAAAAACTAAACAGAGGCAATGACGTGGCTGTAGTTGAGCGGTTCGTATTTAGGATATACGCGCATTTAATAGCGCGTCCACATTTTCTCTCTCTTTTCCTTTTCCTTCGTTGATTGGAAACTACTAGGAAAAAATATGAGTATATATTTTAATATTAAATCATTTTCTTTGAAAATACGTGTTGTTTTTTGCTTTTTAAATTTTTGCTTCTGTATATAAATACTAGGAGTACTAGATAGTGATGGGCCGTGCAAGTGCACGGGTCCAACATGAAATAGATATTTTATCCAACCATCTTATATTTGAGATTCAACAATCTTATTTTTGAAATCAATTGATATCTGAAGCTAACTGCTACTCAAGATCTAAATAAATGGAAAAAGATAAGCAATTCACAATGAAAAAAATTAAATAATAACATTATGTTCATATAGATTTTAGGGGTCGTTTGGTAGAGTGCATAAGAATAATGTATAATAGAGTGTATTAGTAGCAATGCATGTATTAGTTATGCTTGCATTAATTATACATTGATTATTTTTTATGTATTGTTTGGTTTGATGCATTAAAAATAGCATACATTGCATAAAAAAATTAATTTACAAAAATACCCTTCACTATTATGATGGAAAATATGTAAAAAGGGATTTGAGGGGCAAATGGGTCTTTAATTGAGCTAATGCATACATTAAAATAATTGCATTGCTAATACCTAGAAATTCATTGTATTAGCAATGCATACTTTAACACACAATAGAGTGTACAACCAAATGCAAGCATTAGTTATACATAGGTTAGAAAAAAGTACCAAACAAGATACTAGTAATACACAAGGCTAATGCATACATTATTTTTCCTAATACAGTCTACCAAACGACCCCTTAAAGATACTTCATTATGCAAATTCCTCGTTCTTTTTACGTCCCTTACTCTCCTCTATTCATCTCCTCTTCACTCATACTTTTTGAACTCATGAACGTATAGCATACCTCACACTTTCCTATGACATTGAATTGTATAATTTAGGCTCAAAACAATTATATGCATCATCATGAGAAGCAGCCAGCTATTTGCAAAAGTGGAAGAAATACATTTGAATCACGTTGTTGAGAAAGTCCTTTTACCCCTTTTCTGCAACAACATTTCTTGTTCCTTCTATACCCTGCATCTACATGCCATTAGTTTGCTTTCAGAACATTTGTGTTTATAGCAAAAAAATGTGAGCATCGTAGTCAGATGAATTGAAATTCACTGCAGAATCTAAGCTAGTACTTTCTTGTTTACAATAATTTGTTATGTGATTACTATATATAAAATACTCTATAAATTTCACTCATTGCAAAAGCTAAATTAAAACTCAAAGAGAACTATGATTCAACAGCTAGGGGCATGTCATTTAGAAAGAAAATCAATCAAAATATGAGAAAATGTAAGGTACAAATCAGTGCACATCATCGATCCATCAATGAAGATAAAATGAATTGAGTACATGCTCACTCTACATCATGTGAAAGTCATAAAAGGATAATCTTAGACATTATTTCTTCACTCTCTGGCTAGACCTTAGACATTATTTCTTCATATTTTTATAGCTAGACCATAGTAAATTGGTGTGAACTTCTTGTCAATATAATTACAGATACAATGAAGAAAGAGGAATTACTAATTTATTAGATAGTAAAAGTAAACCTCTCATTTGACTTGTCCATTCAAATGGTAAAGAGAAAACTTTGCATCTCTTATTCAATCAAACTACTAATATTTTATGAAAAGTATAAAATACCAATAACATGTTCAAACAGTTATAACCAACTCGAAACCAAATAAAAAGTCTGTAGAGGATACCTAGTTATAAAAAGTATTGATTTAAAATATCTTCCAGGCAAAAATTGTCCGATGTTTAGAAAGCTTCTTACATCTTAATAGTAGTTAGCTTAATCCTCCAGCATAAAAATCCAAGCACAAATGAAGCTAGCAGATATATGCTTTGTAAATATGACAATATGAACAATAGCTTTGTTAAAAGGTTCAATCAATTTCAATTGTGCAAAGAGAGAAGTAACAACATGTTGACCTAATTTGCAGAGAATCGTAATATTTTCAATATCCTATCAACTTCAAGCACCCTATGTACACGTACTACTGGTGAATATTATTATGAAAAAATAAAAATTAAGCTCCTACCTCCAACAATAAGACTTCATTGGTAATCAATGTGAAAATAATATAATTATCTACCAATTCATTTAACAATGCAAATTCACTTCATTTTCATAAGATGTATATAATATATAACTCCATCGCAATCATTTTCTACCTTCAAAAATTTTTAAACACGCCGTTAAACATAACTTTAACACTGCAATTTCCAGCAAAGAGAAGATTATTGAACAGAGAAAGCTAAAGAGGGGACAAACAAGAAGAAAATTGGGGATGAATATGAAACGGTGATAAAATTAAGGTGGTCAATGGTTGTTCTCATATTCCACCGGAGAAGAAAGAACAGGGAGGGGACACAAAGGTGATTGCTCAAGCTATTACCATGGAAGATGTAAAAAACGTTAGGGATGTAAATCTAAAAGTGGGTGTCCTACGTGTCTATTTAGCTACAACAGTAGGAAACATAGCTTAACACTTACCAATTTCAGACTTAAGTGACCAAAATATCCTTATTTTTTAATCTATAGACATTAAGCGTACACGTTGAAACAAGATGTTTTTAATATAGTAGTAATACATAATCAATTTTAATATATATTTTAGTTATGAATGATATGTTAGTCTACTTTAATATGTGTTTAGTTATGTATAACTAAGTGCAGACATATATGAAAAAAGTTAAAGAATGTCAAATAATTTTGTTTAGATTTTTTGTTGTTTTGACAAATTAATGCTTGAGATTTTTCATTTTTTAAGATACATGAATTTTATGTTTTAAATTTAAGTTTATTTCTAGTAGATTTGGGTGCTGAAGTTTGAAGAAAACAATTATTATTTTTAACCAAAAAAAAATCAGACCAACACGATTAATATTTAACTAATATTAACATATGGTTTCATTCATGTATAACTGAAATTTATGCATATACGCTTAAATGCACTATACACAAATATCTTTTTAACTTGACCTCAACTGATATTTATGTCCTCCAAGTTTGGGTGTGCACAAGTGGACACATAAATTGTATGATGTTGAGCAAGTAGATAAACACATCGTATATGACATAAAAGAAATCAATTGTCTTGTAGAATAAATGTATCTCACGCGAATTGACATTTAGTATGCGTGCGTTTAATTGTTCCCACCCAAAGTTGAAGAACAAAGATGCTAGTCACAGACAAGTTAAAAGGACACACTTATGTATTACGTCATGCAAAAATTAAAATGGTGTTAAATAAATTTATAAGATTTGTTGTTGTTTTGACAAATTAATGATTGAAGTTTGTTTTTTTATAATATGTAAAACTTATATTTTAGATTTAAGCTTATTTGAAAAAGATTTGGGTGTCGAATTATTGAAAAATTTGAATAACACAAAAAATAAAAAATCACTTGACATTATTTAAGAGTCTGTTTGGCATTGCTGCTAAAAACAACTTATATTTAGAAGAACTTTTTAAAATGACTTTTTAGAAAAGTGCTTTTGAAAATAATAATAATTAGTGTATGACTAACTCATTTGAAAAGTGTTTTTCATAAGCAAATTGCATTTGGCTAATCTTTTTTAAAAAGTGTTTTTAAGAGTCAAATTAAAAAAAAATGACAACTATTAATGTACTTCTAATATTAAAATTATTTTTTTAGAAAGAAACTATTTTAAACATATAATTAATTTTTTTTAAAAAAATTAAAATTTACATGTTTAAATTTTCAATCAATATTATACCTTTTTTGAGAGGCTGAAATATTTAATTGTTATTTTTTTCTTTTTTCTAATCATGTAAAAAATATTATTGTTACATTTTTTCTAATTCTACAAAATAATACGTAAAATAATATAAATATATAAAATATTAATATATAAACGTAAAATAAATTATAATTTTTTTATATAAAAATTAAAAATAAAATAAATTTAACCAAACTATGAAATATGCTAATTAACTAATAAGAAATATATTGGTAAATATGTATATATGAAAATGATATTTTAGTCTTGAGAAAAATAATTTTAAGTTTCGGCTGTTGCTTTTTTTAAAAAGCAGAAATTTTTAGCTTCTTCCCAACAACAAAAAACTGCTTATGCTTCCATATAAAAGCACTTTTATTGATTTGCCAAACACTTAATTTTTCAATAAAAATGTTTTTTTCCTCAAAATGTAACACCTCGGATTTGCAAAATGCAGTTTTGGGCTGGTGTCTGTGTCTACGGTTCCCACTTACGGATCGTAGAAGCTTCTACGGCAATAGTAGGTAGTAGGACAATACATTTTTTCAAAACAAGTCCTAGTACCCTTTTTACGGTTCAACAGGACGGTCCGTCGCTCCTCTTACGAGTCGTAGGTAGGTCTCGTAGGTCACCTCCAGACTTAGTGAAATTTTGAAGCTTAAAGTTGGTTTCTATGGTTGGCATGTACGGACCGTAGGAAGACCTACGAGCCGTACATGTGTTCCGTCGATTGTTGGCCAAATTTAGAGTCTATGATCACTTTCTACGGTTGACCAATACGGTCCGTCGAAGGACTTACAGACTGAAAGTCCAACCGTAGATGATGGTTGAGAGTTATTTTTAAAGGGCTTTTTGGTCTCTTCCCTAATTGATTAGTGCCTAAACTATGTCGTTTTAATCTTAATCCTAGACCCTATATAAGTCCTTTAAGCCTAAAATCTAACTACTCTAAATCATTTTTCAAATTCCTTAAATCCCTCCAATGTTCTTGCCCCAAAATTTCTCTCTCTAAAGCTTGAAGAAGAAGTCTAGGGTTTCAAGATCAAGTCTTCAAATTCACCATTGATTGTGGGCTTTTGATATCAAAATATGACAGTATTCACCTATGTAGTCCTTTCCTCCGTAAGGTTCCTAAATGCTCCAATTTTATAAGCTAGAATCTCCAATTGAAATTAGAATTTTATTCAATCTCATAAGTTCTTTTTAATTATGATCTAATTGATCGTTTTATGTCTTTTTATGCATGAATTGAGGTAATTATATGTTTTTAAGTTGAATTCACTTGAACTCATGCATGATCCATGATTTCTAGATTTTGATCATATGATGAAGCTTTTGAATTATGAAAGATGAATTTATGAAGATATGCATATTTCTTTATGAAATTGACGGAAACGGTTTAAGGTTACTTTGAGAGTAAAGCATCAATGTAGTTGTTGTGAAAGGATTTCTCACATACTAATCAAAACATGAATGTGAAAGGGATTTCTCACATAAAGGATTCATAAGGTTGAAAGGTTTTCTCACCTAAGTTGAATCAAGATTAAGGAGCTATTCTAATGAACTCTAGCTTGGATTGGCTACTTAATTGTGCCTTTCCATGGATAATAAGACAAGTTAAGATTAATGACTGTTCCGTGGGATTTATGCTTAGCACAGAGTATTACAAGAGATGATTACCCATGTCCCATAACTATGTGCCACCATAGGTTTGTCTTAGATAGACTTTAGCTAGTGGATCCACCTAAGCTGGAAGTTTATGGTTCTTACCTTGGCAAGTAAGAGCATCTCTTTTCGGTATGGGATAGACACCAGATTCCATGTTATAGCTCACATGGTCTATGTCGGTTAAATGTAAATCTCCCACAATAATGAACTTAGGTTACTCTCGAAAAGTATCTCAAATGTGTTTTAAAAATGTTTAGCTTGCAGTGACCATGGTTATGACTTATGTTTTCTAACATGTTATTTTATGATTTAGCTTGGTCATTGCATGTCATATAAAGTCTTTTTAGCATGATTTCATAACTCTCATGCATTGCTATCATACTTGGTATATTCCATGTACTAACATATACTTGTGCCTACATTGTTTCACTAATGTAGGATCTGACGCTCCTACCTCCCATACTCGTGGATAGTGATCCCTTATAGACATTGAAGATTGGTGAGTCCTCATGTTCAGAGGACCAAGACTCTTTTATTGCTTTCATGTCTTTTAATTTTGAATGTTGTATGTGATGTATGAGTTACGTCTCAATCACTCCTTTGATGTAATAGATGTCTTTGAGAGTTATGTGTAGACTTCCGCTACCTTTTGTCAAACTCTTTTATATGAAATGCTACTTTTAAAACTCTTTGTTATATTATCTTGTATGAGGTATGCTAAGTGTCTTGTGTAGGGGCTCTCGGGGTCTTATACGTAACATCATTTCTAGGGTGTTCTTTGGGTCATGACAAACTTGGTATAAGAGCCATGTTTAGAAAGGTCCTAGGATGTCTCGTAATCCACATCGTGTAGAGTCTTGTTCATGAGTGTGAAGCGCGCCACATTTATGAATGAAAGACTATAAGATATTTAGGAAATTCCACTTCTTTCATCACTCTAAAGTCGTGCGATAGAGTTTAACTCTATATGTCTATCTCCTAATCCTTATCTGATGCTTTTCAGGATATGACCCCTCGAAGAGCATATGTTAGAAGGAATGCAGGTGAGCATGTGGAACGAGAAGCTCCTCAAGTTCTGGTCGAACCTTTGGGCAAGCAAGTGACAATGCAGATTTTATGACTGTTTTTCAAGTGTTGGCTCAAGCCAATAGGGAGTCTGTGGTCCCCGTGAATCCAAATGTGGGTACGACGACAACTAGAGTGAGTGTCACGACCCAAAGTACACCCTAAGCTTGACATGGCGTATAAGACCCAAGAGGCACTACACAAGCCACTTAATATACATCATACAAGATAATAGAAATACGAGAGTTTAAAAGTAGCAATTCATATAAAAGAGTTTGACACAAAATAACGGAAGTCTAACATAAGTCTCAAAGCAATCTATTACATCGAATTAGTGATTGGGACGTAACCGATACATCACATACAATATCTGAAACGAAAGACATAAAAGCAATAAAAGAATCCCGATCCTCAAAATATGAGGACTCACCAATCTTCAATCTCTATATGGGATCACTAGCCACGAGTATGCAGAATGGAAGCGCCTGACCCTACAATAGTGAAAAAATGTAGGCAAAAGTATGCATTAGTACATGGAATGTATTATATATGATAGCAATGCACAATAGTATGTAATCATACTGAAAAAGAATTTTACATGACATGTAATGACCAAGCTAAATCATAAGATAAAAAGGGTTAGAAAACATAAATCATAATCATGGTAAAAGCAAGTTTAACATCTTTAAAACACTTGTGAGATAATTCTAGAAGTAACCTTAGTTCATTATTGTGGGAGATTTACCTTTAACCGGCATATAGACTATGTGAGCTATAACATGGAATCCTGTGTCTACCCCACACCGAAAAAGGGTGTCCTCAATTTCCAAGGTAAGAACCATGAACTTCTAGCTTACGTGGATCCACTAGCTAATGTCTATCTAAGACAATCATCCTATGGTGGCACATAGTTTATGGGATAAGGAGATTGCTACCAGAAACTCGACCTCTAATACAGGAGAGCTTCCATCTCAATATCCCTTCGATGCTAAGCATAAATCCCACAGAATAGTCATTAATCTTAACTTATCGTATCATTAGAATAGCTCCTTAATCTTGATTCATCTTAGGTGAGAAAACCTTTAAACCTTGTGAATCATTTATGTGAGAAAACCCTTTCACATTCATGTTTGAGTAGTATGTGAGAAATCCTTTAACAACACAACAACAACTATGATACTTCACTCTCAAAGCATCCTTAAATCATTTTCATCAATTTCATTAAGAACATGCATATCTTCATAAATTTATCTTTCATAGTTCAAAAACTTCATCATATGATGAATTCTAAAAAATATGGATCATGCATGGGTTCATGTGAATTCAACTTTAAAACATGCAATTATATTGATTCATGCATAATAAGATATAAAAAATCAATTGAATCATAATTGAAAGGAACCTATGAGATTGAATAAAAACTCTAACTTCAATTGGAGATTCTAACTTGTAAAATTGGAGAATTTAGGAACCCTATGGAGGAAAGGACTCCATAGGTGAATACTATCGTACCTTGATGCAAAAAGCTTGCAATTAATGGTGAATTTAGAGACTTGATCTTGCCTGATTAACGCTCAACTACACCTCATCCAATACTAGGTGTAGACGATCGTAATCTAGTATAAAACCCAATAAATGAGTTGGGGTCGAACCCTCAGGGAGCGGTACAAGTTCGAATTCAACTATGAAGTTATAAAAGTGGTCTAATCAGTTATAGGAATAGAAATTATCAAATTCAATTAGATAAGTAAAATGGGTGACACGAATGTCAGAAGGGGGATAGGTATGTCAACTAACAACTAAAGCATTACGAACAACAGGGGAGTAATCAAGTAATTAAGGGGTACTTGGGGGTGTGATCGAATAATAGTCAATTTCGCTAAATGGGTGATCGGTAATTACTAAATTTTGCTAAATCTTAGCGGGTAGGCTAGACTTTAGATGCAATAGCTTTCTCTCGAACAACTATTACGATTCAAACGAGTTCTCTCGAACCTCGACAAGCTTAACACTATAAACATCCCAATACCTCACTTTATCTACTCTCTCGAGCTAGATAGGTAGAGTCGAGTTTAGAATTCACTCTCTAGAGCTGAACCCACAACAACCCAATCACTACAAACACTGATTTATAACCTTGACTTTACACCTCTTTCTCAAGCAAGCATAAAATACTAAATTAGAATTGAAATCATCATTCCAATTCATAAATTGAACCTCAACTATAAATCAAACCCACTTCAAAACAACAATAAAATCAATAATTCCTAACACCCATAAGCTAAATTAGACAATTAGTCACATAGTCACACCCCCAAGAATGGGGGTTTTAGCTATACATCATAAAAAGTAAGAAATCAATACCGATTATATTCTCCATAGCTGGGTATTAATCTCCAAATCCTTACAATGATTCAATGTAGCTTCAAATCCAAAACCCAATTCAAAAATTACTCGAAAAACGCTTCAAAACTAAGCAAGAACAATGTTTTCGTTCAAACTATGAGTTTACACAATGATAGGATTCTCTGATCTTTTCTTAAAAATCCATTTATACTTTCTCAGAATTTGGCCTCTGGGGTCGTTCAGCGGTATAAGTCGAGTGTTGCCGAGCCAGTCGGTGACACGCCAAACACTCATTTTCATCACCTTTTTATCTTGCGTTATCACCATTTAAATGCTGTAAACTTGGCCAATCGAGGTTGGGATCGCCGACCTGATTGACGATGCGCCATTTTGTCCTTGCTAATCGCCGTTTTGCTTGTGTCTTCACCAACCATTTTGTAATATTAGGCGATCTGAGCCTCCTTCGCCAAACCATTCGGTGGTTCGCCGAAAGGTATGTTACCTCGCCCAATTTCTCTTCTTCAAGGGTTGGCACACTGTGACTTTAGGCGAGCGAAGGGACTACTCGGTGAGTCACCAAGTGTCTTCGGCGGTCTTCAACTTTACTTTTCTTCTTTCTTTTGTCCATTGATGTCCTTGCCTTGCTCTTTTGCCTTTGGATCTGCACATTAACATTTAAAACATCAGTTTAGAGCATAAATTAGGCATTTAGGACAATAAAACTATGAAAACAAAGCCCTAAATGAGTCGAAATCTCAGACTCATCAACACCCCCAACTTAAACTTTTGCTTGTCCTCAAGTAAAACTCAAGATCAATTAGTTCAACAAAGATGTCTACAAACAGTGCTACTCAAGACTCAACACAAATGCACACAAGAGGTTCAAACTACACATACAATGTTCAATTGTGCACTCTAAGTTTCAAATTGTGACTAACCATTATCAAATAGACTCAAGCTCACAATGCTTGCCTCAAATGCAAGTTCAAGCTCAACAAAAGCATTTAAATGCCCTCACACCAAGAATGATTCCATGCTCACACAAGATTTATCAACAATTTATAATCTCGGAATCAAATACAACTCTCACACTCTCAAAGATGAACACATGCATGATTCTACCCATAGGCTTGCCCTTATTTTCCAATCAACATTCTTTTCAGCTCACTCAAGATAAAAAAGGTCTTTTCAAGGCTTGTAACGAGGCTGAATGTAAAGGTATGGTCATTTTGGCTTAGTGGTTTCTACCTTCATGAAATATCGCCTGAAAATTACTTTTTCTCCTTCTCTTTCACATTCAAACATGTTCACAATCCACCCTATTATTCAACTAAGCATGACTCATTGGATATTTCATTTCTTTTGTTCCTTTCACAAACTGTATTTCCCAAATTCTTCTCTTTTTCAGTCTTTTTCTTTTTCTTTTTTTTTATATGAAGGGGTTCCATCTTTTATAAACCATTGCTTCAAAGGGGGATTTTTCACACTTCTTGAATTTTCTTCTTTTTCACCACACCCCCAACTTAGGCTTTTGGCCTAAGTTGGCTATTCACACAAACCACTACTTCATGAAGGTTATAGGTGATGGGACAAAGAGGTCAGAGTTGTTCAAGTTTCTTCCAAGGAAAAGGGTAGGCTCAAAAGGGGCAAGAAAGGTTCAAACTTCTCACAAGGTGGCCACAAAGAGGTCTACCAACAATTTAGATCCACTCTTAACAACTTGCCTAAGATCATTTCAATCGCTTGCTTCAATCAATCAATTGGACTAACGGGGCAAGTTCTGGGTGTCATCAAACACAATGTTCAAAACAACCTCACCACACATGGCATTCGATGCAATTATCAAACACGACTCAAAAATCAAGCTAGCGAGAAATGATCATCACAAGAGATCGACTTGATCCACCGGCTAGTCAAAACAAGATGCTAGGAGTTCACATATGACCTATGTAACTCAACTTGCCTCATCGTAGCCGCGCACTCATATTCTTCAATTGAAAGCACTATTCAAGTCATCGGTATTGATCAAAACTGACACTCAAATTTGCAAGAGAACAACCCCTCATTCAAACACATCCAGATGTGATATTCAGAACAAGTCCCCAACCCACCAAAAACATACAAAATTGTCCTCAATGTAAAAAAAACGAGAAAAATAACATGAAATAACGACAGTGATACAATAGCACTGAATGAAAAGAACAGGGATATGAGGATTCTTCACTATGTGGTCAGTCAGCGAGGTTCTATATAGAGCGCCGAACCATTCGGCGCACCGCCTAACGGTAGAAAGCTCGCCAAAATATCCAGAACACTAGCTCCCTAGTAGGGACCAAAAGGCGAATGAAGTCGGGATCATTGAGTCGCATCGGTGCACTGCCAATTATACTAAACTCGTCGCCAAATCATCGAGAACATCAGCCCTTCAAGAGTGGTCAAGGGGCGGTAGAAGTCGGGTTCACCAAACCTCATCGGCACATGGCCGAGTGGCCTGGCTTCTTCACCAAATATTCCAGAACTACTATCCTCCCTTTATGCGAAGAAGGCGAGCCAAATCGCGACCACCGTTCCACTCAGTGGCTCACCGAAATGGCCATGCCTTCGCAAAATCACCTATACCTGCACATTCAGCACACGTTATTCAAAAACAACTAAAGCTTGGGTTGCTTCCCAAAAAGTCCCTTATTTAACATCGTGGCACGACGTGGAAATGCTTTCAAGTATCTTCCAAATACACCACTTCGATTGTTGAAATCTAATGATATTCGCCAAAATAAAGTTTTAGGTGTTTTCCATTCACCTTGAAAGCTGGTCCATCTTTACCTTCAATTTCAATTGTCCCATTTGTGAACACTCGAGTCACCTTGAATGGACCAGACCACTTTGATTTAAGTTTACCGGGAAAAAGCCTCAAACGAGAATTGTATAGCAGCACAAAATCACCAACTCAGAATTCGCGCTGAAGAATTTTGGCATTATGCTACTTCTTCATTTTTTCCTTATACAGGGCTGAACTTTCATATGCTTTCAATCGAAATTCCTCCAATTGATGAAGGTGATTCACTCTCCCTTTCACAGCCTTCTCCCAGTTCATATTTAGTATCTTTAAAGCCCATTGAACCTTATGCTCAAGCTCAATTGGCAGGTGACTTGACTTTCAAAAAACTAACTAGTATAGTAACATACCAATCAGTGTTTTGAACGCAGTACGATATTCCCATAGATCATCATCCAATTTTTGAGACCCATCCGTCCGATTTGCATTCACCATTTTTGCCAAAATACCTTTAATTTCTCGGTTTGAAACTTCCACTTGGCCTTTTGTTTGTGGATGGTATGGTGTTGCAACTTTATGCTTGACCCCATATTTGCTCAACAATGAGGCAAATACCCGGTTGTAAAAATGAGATCCTCCATCACTTATGATAGCACGGGGGGTGACAAATCATGCAAAAATATATCGTTTTAAGAATTGCACCACAATTTTTCCCTCATTGTTGGGTAATGCTACGGCTTCCACCTATTTGGAAACGTAATCAACCGCCACCAATAAATACTTATTGCCAAAAGAACTCACAAACGGACCCATGAAATCTATACCCCAAACATCAAACAACTCCACCTCTAAGATAGGATTGAGAGGTAATTCATGCTTTCTTGATACCCCTCCTTTGCCTTGGCAAAGAATGCAATGTTTCACAAAGTCATGCACGTCTCAGTATAGAGATGGCCAATAGTAACCACTTTGAAGCACTTTTGCTATTGTTCGCACTCCGCTATGATGTCCGCCAACAGGTGAAGGATGACACACATTGGGAATTTCATTGACTTCCTCTCCGGTACGCACCGTCGGATTATATGATCTGTACATTCTCTGAAAAGATACTATTCGTCCCAAAATTATTTCTTTACATCGAACAAGAACCACTTTTGTTGGTAAAAATTCAGACCTTCGGGTATTATTCCACACACTACATAGTTATCAAGATCAACATACCAAGGGGTGTTGCTTTGGGTTATCCTCATCACTATTTCATCTGGGAATTCAACCACAATGTCCCTTTCTTTGGAGTCGATCATATTGGTTTCTAACCACGACAAATGATCTGCCACTTGATTTTCACACCCCTTTCGATCTTTTACTTCAAAATCAAACTTTTGCAACAACAAGACCAACCTAATCAACCTCGGCTTAGCATCTTTCTTGGCCATTAAGTACCGCAACGCTGCATGATCAGTATGAACTATCACTTTAGTACCCAACAAGTATGCCCTGAACTTTTCAAACGCATATACTACAACGAGTAGTTCTTTTTCAGTAACAATGTAGTTACGTTGTGCTCCATTTAGCGACTTACTGGCGTAATAAATTGAATGAAAGATTTTCTTAAGCTTTTGTCCTAACACGACTTCTAGAGCGGTACCACTTGCATCACACATCACCTCAAATGGTTCGGACCAATCCGGGCTAATGATCACCGGGGTGGAGATTAGCTTTTCTTTCAAACACTCAAAAGCTTTTGAGCAAGCATCATCAAAAATGAACTTCGCCTCTTTCTCCAATAGCTTGCACAATGGGTGTGCAATTTTTGAATTTTTTTTGATGAATCTTCGATAGAACCCTACATGACCCAAAAAACTCCGAATACCTTTTACACAGATAGGTGGTGGCAACTTCTCAATAACCTCGATCTTTGCTTTGTCTACCTCCAATCCCTTATGTGACACCTTGTGACCTAGGACTATGCCTTCCTTGACCATGAAATGACATTTTTCCTAATTGAGGACTAAGTTGGTTTCCACACACCTTTGAAGGACATGCCCAAGATGACCCAAGCATGTCTCAAATGAATCACCTACAACTGAGAAATCATCCATGAAGACTTCCATTGAGTCTTCCACCATGTCAGCGAAAATAGAAAGCATGCACCGTTGGAATGTCGCCGGAGAATTGCACAATCCAAATGGCATCCTCTTGAAGGGGAAAGTCCCATAGAGACATGTGAAAATGGTTTTCTCTTGGTCTTCCGGTGCAATAGAGATTTGGTTGTACCCGGAGTAGCCATCCAAGAAACAGTACCATCCACACCCCGTAAGTCTATCGAGCATTTGATCCATAAACGGCATTGGAAAATGATCTTTGTCGATCCAAAAATTTAGCTTCCGGTAGTCCATGCATACTCTCCAACCGGTGACCGGACTCATAGGTACAAGTTCTCCTTTCTCATTCAGGACCACCGTGAAGCCTCCTTTCTTGGGTACACATTGTATGGGGCTTACCCATTTGCTATCCACAATAGGGTATACCACGCATGCATCTAGACATTTAATGATCTCTTTCTTCACCACCTCTTGCATAGGTGGGTTTAGTCTTCTTTGATGCTCAACACTTGGTTTGCATTCACTATCTAATTGGATTTTGTGAGTGTAAATTCTGAGTGGAATACCTACAATATCAGCAATTGTCCATCCTATTGCCTTGATGTAACGTTTCAACACCTCAAGAAGCAATTTCACTTGCCACTCAAGCAAGTCCGCTGCAATGATAACGGGCAAGGTATTATTCACCCCCAAGAATGCATACCGAAGATGAGCAGGGAGCACTTTCAACTCAAGCTTTGAAGGTTCCTCCGTGGATGGTTTAGCGGAAGGACTCTCTCGATTCTTTAGATCAATGTCTAGCTTCAATGGGTTTCTTGAGTACTCACCTAGTCCCGATAGAGCAGCTACCACTTCATCATACCCTTGAACTTCGGTCTCATCATAATTCGAAAGAACAGCCTCAAAAGTTTCACCCATATACATCATTTCACTCACACTAGCCACTGCTTCATCAATCACATCAA
Organism: Solanum etuberosum; assembly: GCA_029582245.1. Classification (NCBI taxonomy): domain Eukaryota; kingdom Viridiplantae; phylum Streptophyta; class Magnoliopsida; order Solanales; family Solanaceae; genus Solanum; species Solanum etuberosum. Next base: position 24,914 of record JAJONR010002718.1, read on the forward strand.
TCGTTGAAACTACATGAATGTCACTAGGTTGCTTAATTGATTTGCACACATTGAAGGTGACCTCCTCTTCATTTACCCGAAACTTTAACTCACCACTTTCAACATTCACTAGAGCTCTTCCAGTTGCCAAAAATGGTCTGCCCAAAATAATAGGAACTTCCGCATCAATTTCACAATCTAGAATAACAAAATCAGCCGGAAAGATAAATCGATCAACCTTCACCAATATGTCATAAAGTATCCCAACGGGGTGTTTGATAGACTGGTCCGCCATAAGAAGCCGCATTATTGTGGATTTCGGTTCACCCAGCCCAAGTTGTTTGAAGATTGCATATGGCATCAAGTTTATACTCACCCCCAAATCACATAAAGCTTTGGAAAACTGAAGCATACCAACGGTACATGGGATAGTGAATGCCCCCAGATCCTCTTTCTTTGTAATCACATCGCTAGTCATAATGGCACTACAATTATGAGAAACTTCAATTGTTTTGAAGTCTATGATTCTCTTCTTAGTGACCAGCTCCTTCATGAATTTTGCATATCCCGGCATCTCCAATAATGCTTCCACTAAAGGAAGGTTTATAGAAAGTGTCTTGAACACAGATAGGAATTTCTTGAACTTTTCATCTTCATTTCTCTTTTTGAGATGTTGAGGGAATGCGAGATTTATTTTGGGAAGAGGTAGCACTAGCTTTGGAGATGATGTAGCCCTTTCTTTAGCTTTTTGCAATTCTTCGGTGGGGCTTGCTTTGGACTCTCTTCGTCCTCTTTGAGCATATCATTTTCCGGTGCTTTAACGGACCTCTCTTCTTCAACGATGTCTTTTTATTCTTCATAAGCATTTGTCCCATCATTAACCTTCACATTACAGACTGCTATCTTCCCACTTTGAGTCCCAACTACCAAATCTTTATCATTATCAGCCCTCGAACTCGTTGCACACTCATCTTCACTCCTTTCAAATAGCTTGGGTTCTAATTGTGCTGAAAGTTGGCTCATTTGACCTTCAAGTTGCTTGATTGCATCCGCGTGAGGATTTACCCTATTATTCAATGATGAGAATTTAGCTTTCATCTCCTTAAGCATGTCATCAGATCCTTCAACCTTATCTAGGATATGCGACAACAGTTCATCCACTCATAGGTTGCCTGAACTACCCTTAGATCTTGGGCTGTTACTTGATTGTGTGTGGTACTCTTCATGACTATCTTCTCTCTTCCAAGGGTCATTTTGTTCAGTCCAATCTTGATTGTATCACCTCCGCTCTTCTTTATTATGTGAGTTCCAACCTTGATTCCCACCCGACTTTAAATAGCTCGGGTGAGAACCCTCCTCAAGTCTAAACACTCTTTTTACATCTTTGTGTTAACCAATGCTTTCTAGCACTTGTTTTCTCAACAACTCCATTTGGGACATCATTTTGCTAATATTCTCATCCCGCTCTTTCTCCTTGTCAAGTTGCTCCTTTGTCATCCTAAAATTTAAGGGAGACACTTGGTCCTCTTTAGTATACCACGCCCGATTTATCTTTGTCATTTCATCAAGAAGGGATGAGGCTACCTCAAATGGTTGTAACATTATCCCTCCTCGAGCTAGCTGGTCAGCTACTCCTTTGTTCACTGAGTCTAAACTCCGGTAAAAATATTGAAGTATCACATTTCCCGGAAGCCCATGAGTTGGAAACTGTAGTTGCAACTTTTGAAATCTCAGCCAAGTTTCATGAATCGGTTCCCCTTCTACTCGCTTGAAGTTCTGGATGTTGGCACGTAATTTCACCATTTTTTAGGGTCGATAGAATCTTATGTAGAATGCCTTGGTAAGCTCTTCCCATGACGTAATGGAGTCCCTTGGTAGACCTGCTAACCACTTGGTTGCCTCCCCCATCAAGGAGAAAGGGAACAACCGGAGTCGAACTGATTCTTGTGAAATATTCTTGAACGAGAACAGACTACATATATCCACAAAGTTCCGAATATGGTCATGGGGGTTCTCATGATCCAGCCCTCCAGATACACCCTTAGCTTGCAAGAGTTTCAGCATCGTGTTTGTCACATGGAATGCAGCATGACCCACAACCGGAGGTAAGCGAATAACACCTACACTCCCCAATTGAGCTTCATTGGCATGATTGAAGTCACCAACATCATCTTGGTGACCAAGTTGGTTTACGGTGCTTCCATTTGCACTCATCTTATCACCTGATCACAAACAACTCACAACACAAGGTAAGTCGATTCAACTAAAACACAAAAAGATCACAATTCAAACTTCAATAAGAGAATTCTCAACACCACTCCCTGGCAGCGGCACCATTTTGATTAACGCTCATCTACACCTCATCCAATACTAGGTGTAGACGATCGTAATCTAGTATAAAACCCAACAAATTAGTTGGGGTCGAACCCACAAGGAGCGGTACAAGTTTGAATTCAACTATGAAGTTATAAAAGTGGTCTAATCGGTTATAGGAATAGAAATTATTGAATTCAATTAGATAAGTAAAAGGGGTGACACGAATGTCAGAAGTGGGGATAGGTATGTCAACTAACAACTAAAGCAATTACGAACAACAGGGGAGTAATCAAGTAATTAAGGGTTTCTTGGAGGTGTGACCAAATGATAGTCAATTTCGCTAAATAGGTGATCGATAATTACTAAAGTTTGCTAAATCTTAGCGGGTAGGCTAGACTTTAGATGCAATAGCTTTCTCTCGAACAACTATTATGATTCAAACGAGTTCTCTCGAACCTCGACAAGCTTAACACTATAAACATCCCAATACCTCACTTTATCTACTCTCTCTCGAGCTAGATAGAAAAAATTGAGTTTAGAATTCACTCTCTCGAGCTGAACCCATAATAACCCAATCACTACAAACGCTGATTTATAACCTTGACTTTACACCTCTTTCTCAAGCAATCATAAAATAATAAATTAGAATTGAAATCATCATTCCAATTCATAAATTGAACCTCAAATATAAATCAAACCCACTATAAAACAACAATAAAATCAATAATCCCTAACACCCATAAGCTAAATTAGAGTTTGAAGAGTTTGAAGATAATGTGTTTAAACCTAAGTCTCAAGGTAATGGTTCTTGTGGGAAAACTGTGTCTGAATGCCGGAGGTATGGAAAGAGACATCTGAGATATTCTCTAGCCAGTTATAATGCATATTTTGGTTGTAGAAAGACGAACCATAAGATAAGGGATTGCCATTTGGTTTCTAGGAATGAGGGAGATAGTCGTCCATGGGCTCAACCTTATACTTCTTCTGGGTCTAGTGGTGGTCAGAAACAAAACATGTTTTATACTCTTCAAACTCGATCACGAGGGTTCTCCGGTTGTGGCGACTGGTAAGTATAGGTCTCTCAGTTTGTTGTTATGCATTGCTTGATTTAGGTGCTTCTCTGTCTATTGTGTGACTTCATGTATTGCTATTATGCTTGAGGTGAATCTTGAAGTCCTTGTAGAAGATTTTTCAACATTTACTCATATTGGTGGTTCCATGGTTCCTAGATTTGATGTTATGCTTGGTTGACGGAAACATTTTTAGAAAAGGCTAGTGAGATTTTCTCTCAAGGGGGAGATGGTGTGCTTTATGGTTGAAGTCATGTGTATATAAATATTTGGATTTTTTTGGAAGGGCCCCCTTTTGTTATGGATTGATATGTGGGAGGGTGGAGCCAATGTGATGTCCTAATACCCCTATCTCTTTCCTTTCCCTTCAGTTTTATCTTGAGGCATTAGTCCTCATGGTTCACTCTTTCGGATTCATGCATTTTAGTCACTCTCATGTTTTCATATGCATGCATGTTCATGAAAACTTATTTTTAAGTTATGATTTAGCTTGATTGATTGCTCCTTGTTTATGCGCATTTTTATGTAATTTGCATTCATGTTGGGTTGTTAGATCTCTTTCCCTACTCTATTCATGCTAGTTTGAGTCTCATTCGAGGACAAATGTTCCCAAAGGGGAGATATTGTAACACCTCAGAAATTGAAATTTGAGTTGGAAAGGAAAAGTTGCATTTTTCGCTAGTGGTTTAGTTTCTACAATCCCACCTATTGACCGTACAAGGTCCTACAGTCCGTAAGAAGGTAGTCGTGGAAAGGTCTCAGAAGTTTGGAACTTGATAACTCCCAGAACACTTCCTATGGACGGACATGATGGTCCATAAAAGGTTCTACGACCTGTAGGAAGTGGTCATAGAAGGGGTATAGACTTAGTAAAAATTTTGTTTGACTTTGGGCTCTACGGTTGGTGTCTACAACTTGTAGAAATACCTACAGACCATAGGAACCGTTCATGGAAAGCGATTGAATAATTAGACCTCTAGTACCTGTTCTACGGATTACTAGGATGGTCTGTAGAAATTCTTACGGACCGTAGGTCGGTCCGTAGACCCCCTCAAATTGTTTTTAACGTAGAGTAATATGGGTCTTTTCCTACCTTTTAACTCCTAAACTACGTTGTTTTGACCCTCCCATTCACTCAAACTCACAAAATTCTCTCAAGGTTCTCTCAAAATTCTCTCCAAGGCTTCCAAAAGGATTTCTATGGTTTTTCAAGCTTCAAGGTATTTTCCTCAATTGTTAGGGCTGTGATTTATCAATGTATGTTGGAAGTTCATCAATGGACTCTCTCTCATCCATTGAGTCCCAAAGATTTCTCCAAATCACTTTACAATTTCAATTCAAACTCTTAGGGTTTGAATGTTTCTTAATGGGTTCAATTGGTTATGGGTAAATTTAATATATATGATCTTATTATGAATGAATTGAGTTGTATTAAATTCTTTTGAGTAATTTCATATGAACCCATATTATGTGCTTAAATTGTGATCATTAATCATTCTTTGAGATTATGCATGCAATATTGAATTGAGGAATTTTTGAATTTACTATGCTTTAAGGATACTTTTCAAGAACCCATGCTTACATGTGTTATTGATTATGAAATTTAGCCTTGATGGCACGATTTCTTTGTGAATTTAAAAGGTTAAGACTAAAAGGATACTTTCGAATATAGTGTCAAAACGTTGTTAATGAATTAGGTTGCTTCCAACTGAAGTATTCGTGATATGAAAATATGATCATGATTTAGATGCTTAGATAAGAGTCTTTATGAACACATTATAAAGTCATGATATTTAGGGAGTTACTCTTAAATATAATGCATTAAATTCCATGTGGAGTTGTACTTAGCACCGAGCAAACCAATGGCGATTACCCATCTCCCATAAACTAGGTGCCACTGTAGGTATAGGCCGAGTGTTCATGAACTTAAGAAGAATAGAGGCGAGTACCCAGTATCCATATAACCCTCTGTGTCCTGACAAGATATATTGGTCCCTCTTGGATGTGATAGTACATTGAACTCCGTGGTTATCTCCCATGGTTATATGTCGGTTAATAGTCTCTCCAACATATTAAAGTGAAGTGGTATAACTTACAACATGATCTCGACAGTTCTGTATTGACTTTACTTCCCATGATTTATGACTCTAGCTTATCAAGATTTGATATTGTTTTACTTGGTCATGCACCATTATGTTTTCAAACTTATCATGATTTATGCTTATGTTTTTATACATGTCTCCATATTTAGTACATTCAAAATACAGATGCATATTGTGCCTATATTGTTTTAAAATATAGGATTTGACACTCTTCCACCCGATCATGGCTAGATCGGATCTATTAGCGGTGCTTGCTGGTGGTGAGTCCTCATGGTTAGAGGGATGGATCACCTTATTTCTCCATGTCATTTCAGTTTTATATTTATTCATGGTTTAGGGGTTTGTCGTAGCCACATCTATGTAGTAAAGGCGTATGTCAAACTTAGTTATTTTCCGCAAAACTCAAGGTTTTTATTTAGGATTCTCTTATGTTGAGATATTATGATTTAGACTTCTTTAGCTTTATGATTGATTTCATAGCATACTTCTTATCTTAGTGTCATGCTAATTTCAAGTGGCTTGTATAGGGCGTCTCAGGGTGTTATTCGCCATGTCATATCTAGTGTGTACTTTGGGTCGTGACAGTTCACCGATCACAACAGTTTAAAATATGTGTTTAAATAAAAATATTTGAAGCTTCGCCAAAGAATATGACTTGAATTGTTGAAAGACTGATATGAGTGTTCTTTATTATCTGGGTAAGGCAAACGTTGTTGTCGATGCTCTTACTTGATTGTCGATGCGTAGTGTTGCTCACATTGAGGATGATAAGAAGGAATTAGTTTGTGATGTTCATAGACTAACTAAATTGGGTGTTAGCTTGGTTGATTCCAAGGATTGTGGTATTATTATTAAGAATGGCTTAGAATCATCTCTTGTTTCGGACGTGAAAGCAAAGCAAGACCTAGATCTGACTATGGTTGAGTTGAAGAAAGAGGTTTCTGAAAAATCCATTGAGTTTTCTCCCAAGGGTGAGATACTGTGCTTTGTTACCAAGGTTTGTTATGTTTTCTGAATGTTGATGAGTTGAGGCAACATATTTTATCGAAAGCTCATAGTTCTCAGTATTCTATTCAATCGGGAGCCACTAAGATGTACCGTGATTTGTGGGAAGTCCATTGGTGGAATGTGATTAAGAAGGATACTGCGGAGTTTGTGGATAAGTGTCAAAACTATCAACAAAAGTTAAGCATCAGATACTGGGAGGTTTGAACCAAGATATTAGCATTCCTTCTTGGAAGTGGGAAGATTTGAATATGGACTTCATTACAGGTTTACCTTGCACTCGTCAACAATTTGATTCTATTTGGGTTGTTGTTGACTGAATGATCAAGTCAACTCATTTTCTTCCCATGAAGACCTCATTTTTAGCCAAAGACTATGCTAGGATCTATAGTCGATAAATAACAAAGTTGCTTGGAGTACCCCTATCCATTATTTTCGACAGAGGTACACAATTTACATCTCCATTTTGGAAGTCATTTCAGAAAGGTCTTGGTACTGAAGTGAAGCTCAGTATGACCTTTCATCCTTAGACCGATGGTCAAGTCGAGCATACTATTCTGACTTTGGAGGATATATTGAGAGCTTGCGTGATCAATTTCAAGGGTAATTGGGATGATCATTTGCCTTTGATTGAGTTTTCTTACAATAATAGTTATCACTCAAGTATCCAAATGACTCTATGTCAGGCTCGCAATGGTAGGATATGTAGGTCTCCTATTGGTTGGTTTGAAGTTGGTGAGGTCGTTTTGATGGCCCAAGTAGGTGCATGAGGCTATGGAGAAGGTTTGACTTATTAGAGGAAGGTTGAAAACAGCTCAAAGTCGACAAAAGTCTTATGCGTATTTTAGAAGATGAGAGCATTAATATGATATTGATGATTGAGTTTACTTGAAAATCTCACCGATGAAGGGAGTGATGGGATTTGGAAAGAAAGGTAAGCTTAGTCCCTGTTATGTAGGCCCATATCAGATTTTGAGGCGTTTTGGTAAGGTAGCCTATGAGTTTGATTTGCCTTTCAATTTGGCATCGGAGCATCTGGTGTTTCATGTTTCATTGTTGAAGAAATGTATTGGTGATCCTACTTTTATTGTGCCATTAGAGAGTGTTGGTGTTAAGGAAAGTCTTTCTCATGAAGAGGTTTCAATTGAAATCTCGAATCGTCAAGTCCAAAAGTTGAGAAACAAAGAAGTTGATTCCATGAAAGTTCTTTGGAGGAATCAATTACTTGAGAGTGATACTTAGGAGGATGAAGCCTATATGATGTCCAAGTATCCTCATCTCTTTCCCTATGTTTCAACTATATCTTGGGGTATTAGTTCCTCATGTTTACTCTTTTTGATTCCCGCATTTTAGCTATTCTCATGTTTCCATATGCATGCATGTTCATAAAAACTTGATTTTTGATTTTATATTTTAGCTTGGGGTCGATTAATTTTTGTTTATGTCCATTTTGATATGACTTGCATTCATGTTGTGTTGCTAGATATCTCTCCCTACTCTATTCATGCTAGTTTGAGATCCATTCGAGGAAGAATATTCCCAAGGGGTAAATATTGAAACACCTCGGAACTTGATAAGTTGAGTTGGAAAGGAAATGTTGTAGATTGGTTGCTGGTGCAGTTCTTAAGAGCCCACCTACCGACCATACAATGACCTACGGGCCATAGGTAGGCAGTCATGAAGGTTAGGTGAGAAATTTGGAAAATGAGAACTCCAGAAGAGTTCCTACAGACCACCAAGGCGGTCCATAGATGTATGTACGACCCATAGGAAGTGGTCGTAGGTAGGGTTCCAGACTTGGTGAAATTTTGATTGACCTTTGGTTCTACAATTAGGACCTACAGCCCGTAGAAAGGTCTACAAAGTGTAGGAAGTGCTCATGGAAAGAGACTGGAAATTTGGCCTCTAGTAACTTGGTCTACGAATGACCATGACGGCCCGTAGATGTTTGTATGGACCGTAAGTCAATCTATAGGTCACTTCCCACAAATTTTCTTAAAGTATAATTGAGTCTTTTCTTACCCTTTTAACACCAAAACTATGTTATTTTGATCCTACAACTAAGTCCTATAGCTGATTTTACCTTCAAAATCTACGTATTCTCTCTCATTCACTCAACCACACCAAAAGCTATCAAGTTTTCTCTCCAAGGATTCTCTCAAGTGGATTAGGGTTCTTCAAGCTTTTAGGTCTCCTTCTCCAATTCCAAAGATAAGATTCATCACTGTATGTGGGAAATTCACCAATGGATCCCTTTCCATCAATTGAGTCCCATGAAATCCTCAAATTCTACTTTCAGATTTCTAAGGTTTTGTATGATTGATAATGCTCAAACCATCCTCAAAAAAATTAAGAGAATAAGTGTTCCTTGCCAATAAAATACCCAACTAAGAGTCGGGGTCGAATATAGTGCAAATAATTCTATCAAGAAATTGAGGTTGTAAATCAATTCACGTGCAGCAGTTAAGAACAATGAGTGGATGGTTTCACCAAATTTATGAAAAGGGTTTTGATATCAAGAGTCACAATAAATCGAGAAAATTAAGAAACAATCTAGGGATGCGGGGATTGGAATATAGGTCATGTAGGGGTAATTGTGTTGCTCAATAGTGCTAGACAATCATTGATAGGCCGCTTCATCTTCAATGAGACTAATCTTCTTTCGATCTCATAGTACCAATTAATAGAATCTCCTTTCGGTCTCATTTATGTGGATTACAAATCAACCCACTACCTTACGAAATCTCTCTTTCGAGAGATTTGGGCATATAGATCTGACCCATAACTTCTCTTTCAAGCAAATCATGGACATCAAACCTAAATTGCTTGCATTAGACTAATTACCCACTTCAATCAATCTCTTTTGAGCATCAACCAAAGATCTAAACTAGGATTAAGTTTGCAACCTTAACCCATGAGTTAACCCCATGCCAATTAGGCCAAATCCATGAATAAACATCAATAAAATAGAGCAAAACACAATACCCACTACATTATATCAACACCCAATCCCATAATTGCACCCCTAGAATTGGGGTTTTAGCTACCCATCACAAATAGTAAAGAAATTATACCTATCATGAATGCGGCCATGGATGAGATGAAATTAAGCAATTATAATCAACACCCACTTTGATTTAACCTTCAATTTGTCAAATTAAAGAGAAAAAGTTAAAACCCCAAAACTAAGAGTGTTTCTTTCAAACTCATACAAAGTTAGGAACTCAAAATAAAAATTTCTCTTCTGCAAAAGTCTCCTCCAAAAGTCTCATATTTTCTCCCTCCTTTGGGCTATTTATAGTTTCCCAAAGTTTGGCTCAAAATTCGCTGCGTGACAACTTCAACGACGTTAGTCGGGCTCACCAAGTTGATTCAACAGATCGTCATCTGCTCCTTAACTCGCCTTTCTCTTGCTTCAGGCTTCAGGTGTTTGAACCTCAGTCGGCGAGTTTGTTTGAGTCTTCCTTTCACATTCCCCCGAAAGTGACAGTGCAAAAATTAAAAAGGAGAGGCAGAAAAGGCAATGTCACTTCCACTTGGTGATACGCCGAGTGGGTTTCGGCGAGCTAAGACAAGCTCACCGAATGAAATAGTACCCAAGTCACATATTCAAGTATATAAGGTTGTTTGGGACTTACTCGATGATTCACCTAACTACCTTGGTGAGCTAAGACAAGCCCGCCGAACAAGTAGGTTTTAGCCCAGTGCCTATTTTCACAACTATACCAATATGTAACAATTCCCAATTCCCAATTTGTTTTGAAATCTACCCACATGTTTTTCTACCCATGGGTACTCAGACTTCCCCTAAATATCACAAAGTATTACCCAAAATGATGATTTTCCCTTAAGAAAGTCGTCACTCTATCTATCATTGGGAAAATTCAGGAAATCAGGGCAACACTGGGCTAATCAGACTTCACCCATACTCAATTTAACCAAGACCCAATACAAACAAGGGTTCAATGTCAAGTTTTAACCAACACAATAAAATTTAGCAATTTAAAATCAACTATCTTAACTCATTGGAACAGTTCAATATCATGCATTTAACACTACCCATACAAATTAAACAATAATAAGCTACAAATAGCACTAAGCCTATCTCAAAAACAACAATTTCTAGCACACATTATAAGATATAACTCGAAAACCAACCTCAAAGATGATAACAAAGCACAAACTCAAGAAATAGGGGTATGGGATCGAATATCTAGCAGCCCAAAGCACCTCGAGCAAGTGAAATCACGTAATGGAGGCACACAAACACCAATACAAGGGTATGAAGAGGTTTAGGGAGAATGTCACGACTCATTGTTTCTCAAAATGGGTTGTGCAATGACGTGACAACTCTTGATAATTATCTTGATGATAGACACCAATACAATTAGCTCCTCTCAAATCATGATTTCATAAATTTCTTCATCATATACACTTACCTTTATAAGCATCAGAATCATGATTTCATTCATATGTGAGAAAACCTTTCAAAAATCATTGCTAATTATCTCAAACGCATCCATAGTTCATAAATCATCTTTTACATAAAACATTCAGAACTATCATAATTCTAATTCATAAATTCATAAGTATTGCTCATAAATTCATAGTCATAATCAAGTATAAAACATGGGTCCATGTGAAATCAATTAAAACTCAATGTATTGTAATCAAATCAGGCATAATAAGATTGAAAATAAATAATTTATTGAATCATAATAAATAGGACCCATGGAGATTTATATGAAACTATATATAATTGGGTGAAAGTGAATTTGGATATTAAGATTCTTTTGGGACTCAATGGATGAAAGGGATGCATTGGTGAATTCTCACATACATTGATAATCAACGACCTAAGAATGTAAGGAGAATGAGACCTTGAATCTTGAAACCCTAGATTTTCACCTTGAAGTTTGAGAGAGAATTTTGGAGAAGACTTTAGAGACTTGAGAGAATGGATTTAAGGAGAGGATTTAGGCTTAGTCTAATGAGTAAAACAGTTATTGAAAGTCAAGAGGGGGTGTGAAATAAAAATTCCTTTAGTCGACTTCCTGTATAGGATAGTCGACTCGCCTGCAGATTAGTATAACAGTAAAAGGTTAGAGTAAAAGCAAAAAGTAAAATAACTCATAGAGTTTTATACTGGTTCAGAACACCGGTGTGGTGCCTACTTCCATTCCCCTTGGGTTTCAAGGGTTTCCTTAAGAGCTTGGGCTGTACAAAGTATTCTGACTAAGAAACCTGTCTGATATTCAAATCAGATTTTCTACCTTGACACAATCTATACTTGTATAACGTACACTCAAATCTTTATTTATCTTTTCTTTTTCAATTGTATGCTCATAAGAATACAAAGCTTTTATGAAAGACAATAGAAGAGAATAGTACAAGTTCAAGTGATGTGCGTGCTTCACAACTGAGGCTATGAGAGGTTTATATAGTTTTTGAGGACTACTCTTTTAATGAAAACCTAAGGGTGTTTTAAATCAAGGATCTTGATTGAATCCTCGATTTTAGTTGATTTGTTGATTCATGTCCATATCAGGTATGTGTCTGAGAAAACCGATTATCTTTCTTCTCTTGAAGATCTTCTTCTTGCAATCTTGATATTTGGCTAATTTGTTTGACCACAGATTTTGTCTATCTCCAGATTTTATTTATCCTAGTCAGACGCTGGGATTGGTTGTGTTGAACTAATTTTGTATCCCTTGAATAATGACTTTCCTTCCTTATGTTAGTTTAGTGATTACAAATCATTTCTTTTATTCTTGATAAAGCTTGGGTGTTATATGATGACGTCTTTCCTTTTCTGAATTCTCTGCCTGCAATCGATCATATACTTGTTAAATGTTTCATTATCATAATCAATTGATTCTATGAGGCTATCAGTCTCCCCCTTTTTGATAATGACAATTAATTCACAATTTATCATAGTGCTTACAAAGATAATGAAAGTTCCCAGATATATTTCTATCTGTGGTTTCCGGGAGGATTTGTAGCTCCCTCTCCCTTTAGGCTGTACAGCTCCCCCTGTCTTTATTGTTTCCTGTCTAAGAGATTGTGAAGACAGATTCTCCCCTTTTTGCATAATAAAAAAGAAAGAGCAATATAGAACACAACATTAAAAAGAACAACCAGTATCAGATAATAAAACATTTTAGGAAGGCAGAAAGCCTTTAATATACAACTCAAAAGAGATAGGGACAGACCCCTATAGAAAGATTTTTCAAGAGAAGCAAAAAGATAGGACCAAAAGAAGAGGATCAATTATCACCCAGAAAGTATTTGAGGGTGTTGATAACCTTCCCACAAAAGGAATTGTAGGGATGTTCCACATTTTTAGAAAGGATGGAGTAGGATGTTTGGACAAAGATGGAAATATCAGTGTTGGAGGAGCAGACTCCACCTTTGAGAGAGTCAACTTGCTTGATTAACTTTTTGACAGTAGAGATACCTTCTTGTTTTATACCAGTCATTTCAATACACAACTTACCCATATCTGTATTAATGTCCTTCTGAAGGTGAAAGTCTTTTTCAACAACATCTTGAAGGTTCTCTAGTCCACGTTCCACAACAAGAATGCGAGTTTTGAGTTCATCAGTGTCCTATAGCAGGAAAGTAGTTGACCCTGCAGAGATCTTAGTTGGCTTGACAGTTTCAACCTCAGCTTTGACAGACTCCTTTTTGACCCATTTGTTTCCTACCTTCACATACCCCATACTCAAGAAAGTACGAGAATCATAATTAGTATTAATCTCAACATGTTTGAACATGGAGAGATCTACTAGTCGGTCCACCAAAATTTGGGAGATGAGCAGTTCATATGGTAGACTTGCAGAAGCGTTTGAGTCCTCAACACTTTCCAAGATATACTCCTTGAACCAAACTGCCCAGTTAATGCGGTATTTCTTTAGCAAGAAATATAGCACGAATACATCCCGAGTCGAGATGCTACTTAAAGAACCTTTCCTGGGAATAAGAGTAGTGGAAATAATATGCGCAAGAATGAGATGCTCGAAGCACAGAGACAAAGGTCCAAAATCAGACAAGTCAGCACCGGGTTCAGCCACGACTATCTTAGCACCTTCCAGAGATACCTCAAAATCATCAGGTCATACACCATTCATGTACGAAATCACAGCAGAGAATTTAGTACCAAAAACAGCCTAAAAAAGATCATTGACAATAATATGACTACCCATTACAAGAGTTTCCAACTCACCACTATCAGTAGAAACATAGAGATTTGCATAGAACAAACGAATAACTTCTTCCAAGAAATCAAGACCACAAATACTAAATAGCAGAGATAGTTTCTGAGCTTTGAGAAATGAACTTACCGGACAGTGTGAATCCCTTAATTAATGTAGATTGACCACCCAACCAGGAACAATGGGTCGAGACTTGAAGCTATCGTACCCGTTTTTTTGTTCAACTCCCCAAAACCATTACATGTCTTCAGGAGAAAGAGATCTAGATGCACTCAGTTGAGGTTTCTTCTGATCCTCCCTTTTGAAAGATAAAGCTATACTTTTTGAAGAAGGGGAGGGTAAGACTAAGGAGTCACCAGAGGAATTGGAAGAAGTCAGAATTTTCACTTCGAAGAAACTTGAAGAGTTAAGATTGGAGTTTTAATAGAGATGCCATGGAATGAGTTACAGTCATGTTTTGGATAGAGGAAGAAGAAGAGGGGAAGCAATTAAATAGAGTAGAGAAGAAAGAGAAGAGTTTTAAAAGAAGAGGAAGAGTCTTGAAAGGTAAGAAGTGACAAGACAGAAAGGAAGAGTTTATGAAGAAGAGGAAAGGACGGAGCAGAGTAATGATGATTAATAGAGAAGTCTGAGAGGTTAGAATTAAAACAACAGGAAAGGAAAAAAATCACATAAATAAGGAAAATAGAACACATTAATTAGACGAGGTAATACCGAGACAATTACGGAGGAAACAAAATCTTTCTTCAAGTAGGGGTTTTGTAAAAATGTAAGCTAATTGATTTTCAGAATCGACAAATTCTAAAGTAAAATCACCATTTTCCACATGATATCGAATAAAATAACGCTTGATATCAATATGCTTAGCCCTAGAGTGATGCACAATATATTTCGACAAACTAATAGCACTGGTATCATCGCAAAAAAATGGAATAGCCTCATAAAAAAATCATAGTCAAGTAATTGATGCATCATCCATAGTAATTGAGTACCACATCTTCCAACGGCTAGATTTTTAGATTTTGTAGTAGATACAACAATCAAAGTTTCCTTCTTACTGTGCCAAGAGATCAGGGATTGACCCAGAATTTGGTAAGTTCCACTAGTGCTTTTTTGATCATTTTCTTCACCTGCAAAATCAGCATCCGAGTGTCCAATTACATCAAAGTTAGAGGAGTGAGGATACCATAATCCCAAATATGTAGTTCCAATTATATAGAGAATGATTCGTTTTACTATAGTGAGATGCGACTCTTTTGGAGCAGATTGAAAGCGTGCACATTTGCACACACTATACATGATGTCTGGTTGACTGACAGTTAGATAAAGTAGATATCCGACCATCCCTCGATACATTTTTTCATCCACATCTTTTCCTGGTCTGTTTCAAGGCAGGTGGATGGACCCATTGGAGTTCCGTAAGCTTTTTCTTTTTCTAACCCAAACTTTTTTATGAGTTACATTGTGTATTTGGTTTGACTGATAAAGGTTCTGTTTGTTGACTGCTTAGTTTGTAATCTGTTAAAGAAAGTGAGCTCTTCCATTAGACTCATTTCGAATTCTCCCTTCATAAGATTAGCAGAACTCTCACACATAGAGGGGTTAGAACTTCCAAAAATAATATCATCAACATAAATTTGAACTATGATAAATAAATGACTCGGATCCTTGTATGAAAAGAGTCGTGTCAATTTTACCTCTTAAAAATTGTTATTAAGTAAAAAATTGCTTAATCTCTCGTACCAATCCTTGGTGGCTTGTTTGAGACCATAAAGTGGTTTGGAGAATTTGTAGACATAATCAGGACATGAAGAATTTTCAAAATCAGGAGGTTGTTTAACAAAAGCTTCTTCATAAAACCATTTAAGAAGGCTTAAAGGATGCATATGGTAGAAGAATTTGTATAGATTCTAACCTTTCTACAGGAGCAAAAGTTTCATCGTAATCAATACCTTTCTGTTGGGAGTATCCTTGAGCTACTAATCTTGCTTTGTTACACATGACCTTTTCATCTTCATTTAGCTTATTTAGAAAGACCCATTTAGTTCCAATTATTGAACAATTTTTCAGTCTTTCAGTATTGTAACACCCCGAATTCGAGAAGGGGCAAGACAACATTTTTTAGAAGCTGCAGGTGTCATCCGATGGAGGCCACCCACGACCCATCTATTGGACCACGGACCGTAGGTGTTGTTCGTGGATTGGCCACCCAAAAGGGGTCAGGGGACCTAGAACCATGACCAAACCAACAGACCGGTTGTGAGACCATGGTCCGTGGTTGAGGGCCCATGGTCAAGACCCACAATTCCCACTCTATGATCCAGACGATAGACCAATAGGACGGGCCATCAGTCAGACTACAGTTCATCGGTCTAAGGCGTCGTTGGTAGGTCGACAATTATTTTTAGGGGCAATTGGGTCTTTTTCTAATTAGTCTAGCCTCATACTATGTCATTTTACCCTTCATATATAGATTTATATAAGTGATTTCAACCCCCAAATTAGTTCATTCACTTCACTCTCTCAAATTTCTAAAAGAAGAAAAAGTCTCCTCTAAAAAATATTTCTCTCTAGGAAGCTTGAAGAAGAAGGATCCAACCTAGGGTTTCAAATAAAGTCTCCATTCCTCCATTGAATATAAGCAATTGGCTTTGAGGTATGATAGTTTTCATCCATGGATTCCTTCCATTCATGGAGTTCCCAAATTCTCCTATTTTCAAAGTTAGAAATCCCCAATTGAGTTAGGGTTTTCTTCAATTTCCACGGGTTCTTTTGATTATTGATTTAAATGATTGGATTATTATCTCTTATGCATGAATTGATGAAATACTATGATTTTATGATGATTTCCCCTATGAACCCATGTAATCCCCATGTTTTCCAAGTTATGATCATATAACGTGGGATTTTGATTATGGAGGAAGAGTTTATGAAATCAAGAATGTAATGATAGAATTACATGAACTTATGATGAAATCCATATCTAACCCATATTTTCTAAATTTTGATGATTGAAAGTGGGTTGTGAACGTTGAAAGGTAATTTATGGAATTATGCATGTTCTTATGAAATCTATGCAAATATTTTAAGGATGCTTTGAGAGTAAAGTATCAATGATGAGGTTTTTGTTGTGTTATTGAAAGGATTTTCTAATATACACATGAAAACATGATGGTGAAAGGTTTTCTCACATAATAAGGATTATAAGGTTGAAAGGTCTTCTCCCCTAATTGAATCAAAGATTAAGAGCTATCCTAATGAAACCTAGCTTGGATTGGTTATTGAATGATACCTTTCCATGGATGATTATGACTTAGCTTGGATTGGCAAGATGACGTGCCCTTCCATGGATAATAACAACAAGTAAGAACTGTCTATTCCTTGGGATTTATGCTTAGCACCGAGAGGATATTGAGATGGAAGCTCTCCCGTTAGTAGAGGCCGAGTTTCTAGAAGCAATCTCCTTATCCCTTACCTATGTGCCCCCATAGGATGATTGTATAGATAGACATTAGCTAGTGGATCCACTTAAGCTAGAAGTTCATGGTCCTTACCTTGGCAAGTAGGACAACCCTTTTCGGTGTGAGAGACACCGGGGGATACTGTTATAGCTCACATGGTTTCTATGTCGGTTAAGGTTACTTACCACAATAATAATGAACTAGGGTTACTTCAAAAAGTATCTCATATGTGTTCAAAGGATTTAAGGATGTTAGCTTACATTACCATGTTTTATGACATGTTTTCTGACCCTTCTTATATTATGTTTTAGCTTGGACAATTGGATGTCATGAAATTTCTTATTTTAGCATGATTTAAATATTTTATGCATGGCTATCATACTTGGTACATTGTTTTGTACTAACACATACTCTTGCCTAGTGGTTGATTGTGAGATTTCTGAGCTTTGGTGAGTCTTCATGCTTCGAGGACGGATTCTCATTGTTTTCAGTTTCTATCTTACTTTAAGTTTTTGACATGATGTATGGGCTAGGCCCAATTTCATTCTATTGTACTAGATGGCTATTGAGACAAGTGTTTTATACTTCCGCTTTACTTTTATAAAACTTTTGGACTTGAAATGTTATCTTTACCTCTATTTTTCTATTTCTTATCTTATGAATTCTAAGTGGCTTGTATGGGGTCTCTCGAGGTCCTATACGCCATGTTACATCTAGGGTGTACCCCTGGGTTGTGACAAACTTGGTAATCAGAGCACAAAGTTTAGAATGGTCCTAGGATATCTCATAAGCCACGTCGAGTAGAGTCTCGTTCATGAGTGTGAAGCGCGCCATATTTATGAATGAGAGGTTACAAGATGTTTAGAAAACTCCACTTCGTTCATTACTCTAAAGTCATGCGATAGAGTTTAACTCTATAAGGTCTCTCTCCTGATCCTTATCCGATGCTCTACAGAACATGGCTACTCGGAGAGCTTATGCTAGAAGGAATGTGAGGGGGAATGAGGAACAAGAAGCTCATCCCCAAGCTCCTCAAGTTCCGTTCGGTCCCTTGGCCGAGCAAGTGACTAATCAGAGTTTAGGGCTTCTTTTCAAGTGTTGGCTCAAGCCATGATGGCCCAAGACAATAGGGAGGTTGCGGTTCCCGTGAATCCAAATGTGGGTCTGGCGGCATGTAGAGTGAGGGACTTCACTAAGATGAATCCTCAGGATTTTCATGGTTCTAAGGTTGAGGAAGATCCTCAAGAGTTCATTGATGAGGTCTACAAGGTGTTGATGATCATGAGAGTAACGTCGGTGGAAAAGATGGAGTTGGCTGCTTATCAACTTAAGGGTGTGGCTCAAATATGGTACAACCAATTGAAAGAAGGGAGACCGGAAGATTCTGTTCCTCTTGATTGGGAGAAGTTTAAGGCCGCTTTTCTTGATAGGTTCTTTCCTTTTGAGATGAGGGAAGCAAAGGTGCTTGAGTTCATCAACCTTCGTCAAAGAAGTATGAGTGTGAAGGAATATGCTTTGAAAATTACATAATTGTCTAAATATGCTCCTTCAATGGTTGCCGATCCTAGGCAAGGATGAGTAAGTTTGTTTCGGGTGTCTGAAATTGTGGTAAAAAAATGCCGTATCACTATGCTCATTAATGACATGGACATTTCTCGTCTTATGGTTCAGGCTCAACAGATTGAAGAGGAGAAACTTAAGGAAAAGTCTAGGGAGCCAAAGAGGGCTAAAACCAGTGATGGTAATTTCTCTCATGCAAGGTCCGATGGATATGGTCGCCCTAGGTTTCGACAAAGGTTTTTCAGTCTAGGTTCCTCCAATGCTCCTCCTAAGTTCAACAAAGATAGGGTGTCTAACCCTAAACCTCAAGGAGAGGATGGTAGTGGATCTTCATTGCCTATGTCTACTTGTGCTAGGTGTGGAAAGAAGCACGAGGGTAAGTGCCTAGCCGACACGGATGGTTGCTTCAGTTGTGGTAAGAGTGGACATAAGCTGAGGGATTTCCCAAAGCTTACACCAAAAGGAAGAGAGGGCAAGCAAGCTCCTCCTAGTGGTTCGGGTTCCAATGCTCTGAGAAAAACCGATTCTATGTTATTCAGACTCGTGGTAAACAAGAGAGTTCTTCCAATGTGGTTATCGGTATGTTGAAAGTATTCCAAGTTGATGTTTATGCTTTACTTGATCCCGGTAGCATCCCGGTGCTACCTTGTCTTTTGTGACTCCATATGTGGCTATGAGGTTTGATGTTCTTCCGGATGTGTTGTTAGATCCTTTTTCTATCTCTACTCCTGTTGGTGATTCTATTGTGGCTAAGAGGGTCTATAGAAAGTGTCCAGTTTCCTTGTCCCATAGAGTTAATCTTGTTGACTTGGTAGAGCTTGATATGCTAGACTTTGATGTTATCATTGGTATGGATTGGTTGCACTCATGTTATGCTTCTATCAATTGTAGAAATCGTGTAGTCAAGTTTTAGTTTCCGAATGAGTTTGTCTTAGAATGGAAAGGGGGAAATTTGATTCCTAAGGGTCAGTTTGTATCTTGTCTTAAAGCTAGAAAGATGATTTCTAAGGGTTGCATTTACCATCTAGTTAGGGTGAGGAATATAGATTCTGAAACCCCTACTCTTGAGTCGGTCCCCGTTGTTAATGAGTTTCCTGAAGTGTTCCCAGATGATTTACCCGATATTCCTACCGAGAGGTAAATAGACTTCGGTATTGACCTTCTACCAGATATGCAACCTATTTCTATTCCTTCTTAACGTATGACTTAGCCAGAACTAGAGGAGTTGAAAGAACAATTGAAAGATTTGTTGGATAAGGGTTTCATCTGACCGAGAATCTCCCCATGGGGTGCTCCAATTTTGTTTGTTAGAAAGAAAAATGGTTCTCTTCGTAGGTGTATCAAGTATCGTCAGTTGAACAAGGTGACCATTAAAAATAAGTATCCTCTTCCGAGGATAGATGATTTATTTGACCAACTTCAAGGAGCGAGTTACTTCTCTAAGATTGATCTTCGGTTGGGTTATCACCAATTGAGGGTGAAGGAAGATGATATTCCGAAGACAGCTTTTCAAACTCGGTATGGTCATTATGAGTTTTTGGTAATGTCGTTTGGGTTGACTAATGCTCCGGTGACATTTATGGATTTGATGAACGTAGTGTTTAAACAATACCTTGACATGTTTTTGATTGTGTTCATTGATGAAATATTGATCTATTCGAGAAGTGAGAATGAGCATATTGATCATTTGAGGATCGTGTTGTAAATTCTTAAGGACCAACAATTCTTTGCCAAGTTTAGTAAATGCGAGTTTTGGCTAAGGTCCGTAGCCTATCTTGGTCATATTGTTTCAAGTAAGGGTATTAAGGAAGATCTGTCTGCGGTCAAGAGTTGGCCTAGACCTCTATCCCCTTCGGATATTAGAAATTTCTTAAGTTTAGCCGGTTACTACATATGGTTTGTAGAGGGTTTTTCTTCGATTGCCTCTCCCTTGATGGCTTTGACTCAAAAGAAGGCTAAGTTCATATGGTCCGAAGCATGTGAGAAGAGTTTCCAAGAGTTGAAGGATAGAATTACTTCCGCTCCGGTGTTGACTTTACCGAAAGGGACTGATGGTTTTGTTGTTTATTGTGATGCCTAGAGAATTGGGCTAGGGTGTGTGCTTATGCAAAATGGAAAAGTTATTGCCTATGCTTCAAGGCAACTTAAGATTCATGAAAATAATTACCCTACCCATTACCTTGAACTAGTGGCGGCTGTTTTTGCCTTAAAGATTTTGAGGAATTATTTGTATGGTGTTCATGTAGATGTGTTTACCGACCACAAGAGTTTTCAATATGTGTTTAATCAGAAGGATCTAAATCTTCGCCAAAGAAGGTGGCTTGAGTTATTGGAAGATTATGATATGAGTGTTCTCTATCACCCCAGTAAAGCTAATGTGGTGGCAGATGATCTTAGTCGGTTTTCTATGGGTAGTGTCGCTCATATTGAGGAAGGTAAGAAGGAGTTGGTTCGTGATTTTCCTAGATTGGCCCGGTTGGGTGTTCAGTTAGTGGACTCTACCAAGGGTGGTGTTATGGTTCACAATGTTTCAGAATCATCTTTTGTGGCGGATGTGAAATCCAAGCAAGGTCTTGATCCAATTTTGGTCGACTTAAAGGAAGTGGTGCTTAAGAAATCCGTTGAGGCTTTCTCCAAAGAGGAAGATTGTGTACTTAGATATCAAGTCGTTTATGTTTTCCTAATGTTGATGACGTGAGGGAACAAATCTTGTCAGAAACCCATAGTTCACGATATTCCATTCACCTGGGAGCCACCAAGATGTACAGTGATTTGCGGGAGGTCTATTGGTGGAATGGGATGAAGAAGGATATTGCGGAATTTGTGACTATGTATCCTAATTGTCAACAAGTGAAAGTTGAGCATCAAAATCCGGGAGGGTTATCCCAAGACATTAGCATTCCTACTTGGAAGTGGGATGATTTGAATATGGATTTAATTGTTGGTTTGCCTCGCACTCGGTGACAACATGACTTGATTTGGGTTATAGTAGATCGGAAGATGAAATCGGCTCATTTTATTCCCTTCAAGGTTTCTTATTCGGGGAAGGATTATGCCAAGTTATACTTGAGAAAAATGGTAAGGTTACATAGAGTGCCTTTGTCCATTATTTCCGATCGTGGTACCCAATTCAATTCTCAGTTTTGGAAGTTTTTCCAAATGGGTCTTGGTACTCTTGTTAAGCTTAGTATGGCCTTTCATCCCCAAACCGATGGGCAAGCAGAGCGTACCATCCAAACTTTGGAAAACATGTTGAGAGCTTGTGTGATTGATTTTAAAGGCAATTGGGATGACCATTTGCCATTGATTGAGTTTGCTTATAACAATAACTATCACTCGAGTATTGGTATGGCTCCATTTGAGGCATTGTATGGTAGGAGGTGTAGATATCCAATAGGTTGGTTTGAGGTGGGTGAAGTAGCACTAATAGGTTCTGAGTTGGTACAACAGGCCATAGAGAAGGTTCAACTTATTAGAGAAAAGTTGAAAACGGCTCAAAGTCGGTAAAAGTCATATGTTGATGTAAGAAGAAGAGATCTTGAGTTTGATGTCCATGATTGGGTTTACTTGATAATTTCACCCATGAAGGGTGTAATGAGGTTTGTTAAGAAAGGGAAGCTTAGTCCTTGTTATGTAGGCCCATATCAGATTTTGAGGCGTGTTGGTAAGGCTGCTTATGAACTAGATTCGCCTAATTAGTTGGCATCGGTGCATCCAATTTTCCATGTCTCTATGTTGAAGAAATGTGTTGGTGATCCGACATACATCATTTCCTTAGAAGGTTTGGGAGTTAAGGAGAATCTTTCTTATGAAGAAGTTTCGGTTGAGATTTTAGACCGGCAAGTCAAGAAGTTGAGAAACAAAGAAGTTGCTTCCGTGAAAGTATTGTGGAGGAATCATTTAGTTGAGGGTGTGACTTGGGAGGCCGATGCCGATATGATGTCCCGATATCCTCATCCTTTTACTTCTACTCCTATTCTAGCTTGAGGTATTGAGTTCCTCATGATTTGCTCTTTGTTTGGTGTCAAGTGTCTTAAATGTTTCCATGATTTCCTTACTATGCATGATTCATTAAAGGCTTAAGTTTTGAGAAAAATGAGTCAACTTAACTAATTTCTACATGTTTATGTGCATTTGAGGGTGAATTGCATGTAGACTACATGATATGATGTTTTGAACATGCTTTATCTTGGAGTTGATGTTTCCTCCTCGGATATATGCATTTGAGAATGTTTTAGCTTGGAGTTGATGTTTCCTCCTCGGGTATGTGCATTATATGATTGCATTCATGTTGGGCTTCTAGGTTTAGCCCCTATCTTCCTCGTGATGTTGTAAATATGTCCTAGCTTGGAGTCGATATTCCTCCTTGGTTGTGTGCATTTTGATGAAGTTGCATACATGATGGGTTGTTAGACTTAGTTTCCACCCTTTTTATAATGTCTTGAATTTTATTCGAGGACGATTGATCCCAAGGGGGAGATATTATAACACCCCAGATTCGAGAAGGGGCAAGACAACATTTTTCAGAAGCTGCAGGTGCCATCTGACGGAGGCCACCCACGACCCATGGATGGGACCACAGACCGTAGGTGTGGTCCATGGATTGGCCACCCAAAAGGGGTCAGGGGACCTAGAACCACGGCCGGACCAACGGACCGTTGGTGGGACCACGGTCCATTTTTGAGGGCCCATGGTCCTGACCCCCAAATTCCCACTCTCTGATCGAGACGATGGACCAATAGAACGGGCCATCGGTCATACCACAGTCCGTCGGTCCAAGGCGTCGTTGGTAGGTCGGCAGTTATTTTAAGGGGCATTTTGTTCTTTTCCTAATTAGTCTAGCCTAATACTATGTCGTTTTACCCTTCATCTATAGACCTATATAAGTGATTTCAACCCCCAAATTAGTTCATTCACTTCATTCTCTCAAATTTCTAAAAGAAGAACAAGTCTCCTCTACAAAATATTTCTCTCTCTAAGAAGCTTGAAGATAAAGGATCCAACCTAGGGTTTCAAGTCAAGTCTCCTATCCTCCAATGAAGATAAGAAATTGGCTTTGAGGTATGTTAGTTTTCATCCATGGATTCCTTCCATTCATGGAGTTCCCAAATTTTCCTATTTTCAAAGTTAGAAATCCCAATTGAGTTAGGGTTTTCTTCAATTGCCATGGGTTCTTTTGATTATTGATTTAAATGATTGAATTATGATCTCTTATGCATGAATTGATGAAATACTATGAATTTATGATGATTTCCCCTATGAACCCATGTAATCCCTATGTTTTCCAAGTTATGATCATATAATGTGGAATTTTAATTATGGAGTAAGAGTTTATGAAATCAAGCATGTATTGATCGAATTACATGAACTTATGATGAAATCCCTATCTAACCCATGTTTTCTAAATGTTGATATTGAAAATGGGTTATGAACCTTGAAAGGTAATTTATGGAATTATGCATGTTCTTATGTAATCTACGCAAATGTTTTAAGGATGCTTTGAGAGTAAAGTATCAATGATGAGGTTGTTGTTGTGTTGTTGAAAGGATTTTCTCATATACACATGAAAGCATGATAGTGAAAGGTTTTCTCACATAATAAGGATTCTAAGGTTGAAAGGTCTTCTCACCTAATTGAATCAAAGATTAAGAGCTATCCTAATGAAACCTAGCTTGGATTGGTTATTGAATGATACCTTTCCATGGATGACTTATGACTTGGCTTGGATTGGCAAGATGGCGTTCCCTTCCATGGATAATAAGAACAAGTGAGAAATGACTATTCCTTGGGATTTATGCTTAGCACCGAGAGAATATTGAGATGGAAGCTCTCCCGTAAGTAGAGGCCGGGTTTCTAGAAGAAATCTCCTTATCCCTAACCTATGTGCCCCCATGGGATGATTGTCTAGATAGACATTAGCTAGTGGATCCACTTAAGCTAGAAGTTCATGGTCCTTACCTTGGCAAGTAGGACAACCCTTTTCGGTGTAGGAGACACTAGGGGATCATGTTATAGCTCACATGGTTTCTATATCAGTTAAGGCTACTTCCCACAATAATAATGAACTAAGGTTACTTCAAGAAGTATCTCATATGTGTTCAAAGGCTTTAAGGATGTTAGCTTGCATTGACCATGTTTTATGACTTATGTTTTCTAACCCTTCTTATATCATGTTTTAGCTTGGTGAGTCCTCATGCTTCGAGGATGGATTCTCATTGTTTTCAGTTTCTATCTTACTTTCAGTTTTGGACATGATGTATGGGCTATGCCCAATTTCATTCTATTGTACTAGATGGCTAATGAGACAAGTGTTTTATACTTCCGCTTTACTTTTATAAAACTTTTGGACTTGAAATGTTGTCTTTACCTCTATTGTTCTATTTCTTATGTTATGAATTCTAAATGGCTTGTATGGGGTCTCTCGGGGTTCTATACTCCATGTTACATCTATGGTGTGCCCGTGGGTTGTGACAAGTATGAGTCCATACGTGATTTCTTTCAAACAGATCAAGTTCTTCCTTCATTGCCTTTCCAGGATTCATCTTCCATTTCCTCATTTATACTTTTTGGTTTAATTTGAGAGACGAGTGCCATAGAGGCTTGTTTTTTCAATGAAGCTCTGGTCTGCAATGAATCATTTGGTTTTCCCATGATGAAGTCGGTTGGATATCTAGCATTATGTCTCTATTCCCTGGGAATGGCAGTTTTGTCTGCTGGGATAGTCAGCTCTGGTTCTGGGATAGCTGACTATTCTGTTGTAGTTTGAACAGAGGAAACAATTTAGCTTTCAGTATTTATTGTGGGAGTAGTTTCATCATCAGTAGTTTCAACTTCCTGCATTCTTGGGTTAGTGTCATAAAAAACAATATGAACAAATTCTTAAGGTGCATATCCCAAGAATATAACTTCATCACTCCTTGGATCAAACTTACTGAGATTTGTCGTACCATTGTTATGAATGAAGCATTTTCACCCGAAAGGATGGAAATAGCTAATGTTAGGTTTCTTACCTCTCCAGAGTTCATAAGGAGTTTTCTTCAGTATGGGCCTGATTAGACATCTGTTCAAAATATGACATGCAGTATTTACTGCTTCTGCCCAAAAGTGATTAGGAAGGCTGTGATCAAACCACATAGTTCTGGCTGTGTCCTGTAATGAATAATTTTTCCTTTCTACTACACCATTTTGCTGGGGTGATCTAGGAGATGAGAAGTTTTGAGTGAACCCATTTTTATCAGAGAATTCTTCAAAGGCCTTATTTTCAAATTCTCCACCATGATCAATATGAATTGAAGAAATAAAGTATTCTGCTTCTCTTTGAGCTTTTCTAAAAAATACTTCAAAGCTAGCAAAAGCTTCATTTTTATGAGATAGAAAGATAACCCAGGTGAATCTTGAGAAGTCGTCTACAATTAAAAAGGCATAGGGGTTTAGTGGTACTTAAAGTATCCTTGACCTTGAACGAAGAACGGATTTGCTTGCCAAGTTGACAAGCGTCACAGATATGATCTTTCTCAAATTTTAATTTTTGAAGTCCAATGATTAGTTCAAGTCTGGACAGTGTTTCAAGAGCTTACATGCTTGTGTTACCAAGTTTTCTATACCATATCCAAGGTTCATTTGATACAGCAGTGAGGCATATGAGTGTAGGAAGATCAACATTATTCAGAACATAGATATTATCAACACGATCTCCAACAATTGTAATATCCTTAGTTGTGTGCCTGCTGGTGCAATTTGTAGTGTTGAAGCATCACATAGTTTACTGATGCTAAGCAAGTTAAGTTTGAGTCCGTCAACAAGATATACTTCTGATAGATCATATGATGAGTTGAGAGTGACTGATCTAACTCCTATTACTTCTCCTTTTGCATTGTCTCTGAACCATACATATCCTCCATCAATGTTCTTTAGTGTTTTGAAATTTTCTTTCTTTCCGCACATATGTTTGGAGCATCCACTTTCTATTACCCACATTCCCTTTTTTAGGTTGGTTTGCTCATGCAAGACAATTTGATTAAATTCTTTTAGGTAGCCAAGTATTCTTGGGTCCTTGATGGTTAGGATTCACAACTTTTGGTCTCCAAATCCATTTTTCAGAAGAATATTTCTTGTATTTAAAGGATTTGTGACCAAAGTCACCACAAGTAAAACAAGTAATTTTGAAAGAAGATTCTGCAGAATGAAATGAGGAGTTATGAGAGATATTAAGAGTAGATCTGTAAGATCATATTAAGAGTAGATCTGTAAGATCTAACAAAGCTATGACTGGGAGACTTTCTGATGCTATTTAACTGTATTTTTACTTCGTCAAGTTCCTCTAATAGTAAGTCAACTTCAATCTGACTTGCTTCTAGAAGAATTTTCCAGTCCTTCTTTTCTTGAACAATTTTGTTATATTCATCAATAACTCTTTGCAATTCGTCAGTGACCATACCCAAAGAGTTCGGTAAGTCATTACAATTGGAACAATTAAAGGGTCTTACCTCACTTGATTCCCCTAGTGCCATTAAACATATGTTGGCGGTTTCATCATGATCATCTTCAGATGTTTCTCCTTGACTCCAGGCTCTGAGACTTTTTGGGTCTCCATTTCTTTGGTTTTTTCTTCTTTTTCACTATGGACAATTCTTTTTGATATGCCCTCATTTTCCACAGTTATAACATTGATCATCATTTCTTTGGTATTCGTTGTTCTTGAAATCCTGTTGAGGCCTTTGCCTCCTTTGTCTCAGCATTTGTCTGACTCCCCGTTTTATTAGGGCCATTCCCTCACTTTGAGTTTCATCTATCTGCTTTTCAACTTAAACAATTCCAGCAGTGAAAGGTACAATTTTCCTCTTATCATCTTTGTGGTATCTGTTAATATGGTTTTGTTCATAAGCCATAAGGTTTCCTCTAAGTTCATCGTAAGTCATTTTCTCTGGATCTCCATCTTCAAGAATAGCAGCTTTGGTTTCACATGCTTTTGGGAGACATCTGATGAGTTTTTTTGACTTATAGTCCATTTTAAAATATCATTCCCAAGGATATGAGCTCGCAGAAAATTTTGCTGAATCTTGAAAACATGTTCTCAACCTTTTCATCTTCAGTTATTTTTAACAATTCATATTCATTTACCAGTGAGCTGATTCGAACTTCCTTAACCTTGTTGGTTCCTTCATAAGTAACTTCAAGTTTGTCCCACATTTTTTTCGGAGTTACACATGTCGAGATATTTTCATATTCTACTCCGCTCACTACACAATATAACAAACTTATTGCTCTAGTGTTAGTTTGGATTACCTCTTGTTTTTCCTTTGTAATGTCAAAGGATTCTGGATCGAAGGGCTTGTTAGTAGCGTAATTTCCAGTGAGTCCAGGGATTGGCTTTGGTCCCTTTTTGATAACTATCCACATCTGGAGATCGTTTGAGGAAACGAAAAATTCTAAATTTGTCTTTCTAGTGAGAGTAGCATTGGCCATTAAAATAAGGAGGTCGGTTTGTGGAGTGTCCATATTGAAGGAGAGAACTAGGTATTTGATAGTTTGCCATAGATCTTTGCTCATGTGTGGTTAAACACTTTGATTAGTGAGACCTGCTCTGATACCAATTAAAAGTCAAGGGGGTGAATTAAAAATTTCTTTAGTTGGCTTCCTATATACGATAGTCAACTCGCCTGTAGATTAGTATAACAATAAAAGGTAAGAGTAAAAGTGAAAAGTAAAATGACTCAGAGAGTTTTATACTGGTTCGGAACACCGGTGTGGTGCCTACTTCCAGTCCCCTTGGGTTTCAAGGGTTTTCTTAAGAGATTGATGAGAACTTGGGCATTACAAAGTATTTCGACTAAGAAACATGTCTGATATGCAAATCAGATCTTCTACATTGACATAACCTCTACTTGTATAACCTACTCTCAGATCTTTCTTCTCTTTTCTTTTTCAATTGTATGCTCATGAGAATATAAAGTTTTTATGAAAGACAATAGAAGAAAATAGTACAAGGTAAAGTAAAGTGTGTTCTTCACAATTGAGGCTATGAGAGGTTTATAGTTTTTGAGGACTACTCTTTTAAGGAAAACCCAAAGGTGTTTTAAATCAAAGATCTTGATTGAATCCTTGATTTTGGTTGATTTGCTGATCATGTCCATATCTGATATGTGCATGAACAAACCGATTATCTTCCTTCTCTTGAAGATCTTCTTCTTGTGTCACGACCCAAGGTAGCCCACTAGGAGTAACATGGCGTATAAGACCGCAAGAGGCCCCATACAAGCCACTTAGCATTCATCATACAAGAGAATAAAATAAAGAGAATAAGAGAAACATTTCAAGTCATAGAGTTTTATCAAAGTAAAGCGGAAATCTAAACATCGTCTCAAGCCATCTAGTACATAAGAATGAATCTGGCCGTAGCCCATACATCATGTTCCAAAATTGAAAGTAAAGAAAGAACGAAAACAATAAATGTCCGGTCCTTGAAGCATGCGGACTCACCAAAGCTTGGAATCTCCTCAAAGATCTCTAGCCACGAAACTGGGAACCCTTACTGTCAAACTCTACATTTGGAAAAAATGTAGGCAAGAGTATGCGTTAGTACAAAATATGTATCAAGTATGATAGCCATGCATAAAACATTTTAAAACATGAGAAAAAGGGACATGTTCATATAATGAAATGACCAAGTTAAATCATGAGTGTAAGTAGAAGATATAAGTCATAAAACATGGTCAATGCAAATAGACATCATCTTAAGTCACTTGTGAGATACTTCTTGAAGTAACCTTAGTTCATCTTAGCTTGCTTTTGGGAAGTAGGCTTAACCGATATATAAAACCATGTGAGCTATCAACATAGAATCCGGTGTCCTCCACCGAAAATAGTTGTCCTACTTACCAAGGTAAGGACTATGAACTTCTAGCTTATGTGGATCAACTAGCTATTGTCTAACTAGACATCCTATGTTGGCACATAGTTTATGGGACACGGGTAATCGCCACTTGTCCACTAAGTACTAAGCTTAACTTTCACGAAATTGTTCTTAATCATATTCATCTTAGCTCTTGAAGGAACATGGGCAATCGCCTCTTGTCCTTGCATCATGTGACATGGGTAATTGCCTCTTGTCTTTCATTTTGAGAGCATGGGTAATTGCCTCTTGTCTTTCATTTTGAGAGCATGGGTAATTGCCTCTTGCCTCATAATAGAATAGCTCTTTATCATTGGTTCATTTTAGGTGAGAAGACCTTTCAACCCTAAGAACCCTTATTATGTGAGAAAACCTTTCACAATCATGCTTTCATGTGTATATGAGAAATCCTTTCAACAACACAACAATAACAATATCATTGATGCTTCAGTCTCAAGCATCCTTAAACATTTACATAGATTTCTTATAAACATGCTTGATTTCATAAACTCTTCTTTCATAATCCAAAACCCACATCATATGATCATAACTCTGAAAACATGGGAATTACATGGGTTCATGAGGTATTATCATAAAAAACATGAGATTAACTGAATTCATGCATAAGAGATCATAAAACAATCAATTAAATCATTAATTAAGAGAACCCATAACATAGAAGAAAAACCCTAACTCAATTGGGGATTTCTAACTTTAAAAATTGGAGAAGTTGGGAACTCCATGGAGGAAACGGCTCCATGGATGAAAACCATCATACCTCAATGCCTATTGATTAACTTCAATGGTGGAATTGGAGACTTGACTTGAAACCCTAGGTTGAACCCTTCTTCTTCAAGCTTTTCTAGAGAGAGAAATATTTTGGAGAGGAAGACTTGTTCTTCTTTTGTACATTTGAGGGAATGAATTCAATTGGAAATTTTGGGGTTAAAAACAATTATATAGGGGTTTTGGTGAAAGGTAAAACGACATAGTATTAAGCTAGAATAATTAGGCACAAAACCCAAAAGCCCCTGAGAAAATAACCACCGACCCAAATAGACGATTGGGACCTACGGACCGTCCTGTCCCTCCGTCGATTGGTTCAGAAGCTAAATTTTTGGACCTTAAACAATGGGACCCACCCAGGGCCGTGGTCCAACCGACAGGCCGTGGGTCCCAACTGTGCTTCTCAACTTCTGACCTCAAAATCTCTATAAGTCTGAGACTCACCTACGAAACCTCTTTACGGCTCATGCATTGATCAACGGTCCATCCTGGTGAACTGTTGAAATATACAGAAAACTTGACATTTTGGAAAAACTGACTGGCGAATCCACGGACCTGACCTACGGTCCGTGGATGGCACCAAAAGGAGCGAGCACCAGATTTCTGAAAACTGAATTTTCCTGTCTTTTCGAATCCAAGGTGTTACATTATCTCACCCTTGGGATCATTCGTCCTCGAATGAGATTCAAGACATCATAAGGAAGTTAGGAAGTTAAACCTAACAGCCCAATATGCATGCAATTACGTAAATGCACATATCCGAGGAAGAAACATCAACTCCAAGCTAAAGCATGTTCAAAACATCATATCATGAAGTCTATATGCAACTCATACTTAAATGCACATAAACATGTAGAAATCAATCAAGTTGACTCATTTTCTCAAAACTTAAGCTTTTTCATGATAATGCATAAATGAGGAAATCATGGGAATATCTAAGACACATGACACAAAAAGAGTAAACCATAAAGAACTCAATACCTCAAGCTAGAGTAGGGGTAAATGGAAAGAGATGAGGATAACGGGACATCATATCGGCCTCGGTCTCCCAAGAAACACCCTCAACTACCTGATTCCTCCACAAAACTTTTACAAAAGCAACTTCTTGACTTGCCGGTCTAAAATCATAACAAGAACTTCCTCATAAGAAAGATTCTCCTTAACTCCCAAACCTTCTAAGGGGACTATAGTTGTCGGATCACAAACACATTTCTTCAACAAGGAGACATGGAAAATTGGATGCACCGATGCCAATTCATTAGGCAATTCAAGTTCATCAGCAACCTTACCAATACGTCTCAAAATCTGATATGGGCCTACATATCGGGGACTAAGCTTCCCTTCTTACCAAACCTCATTACACCCTTCATGGGTGAAATTTTAAGGTAAATCCAATCATTCACATCAAACTCAAGATCTCTTCTTCTAACATCGGCATAGGACTTTTGTCTACTTTGGGCCATTCTCAACCTTTCTCTAATATGCTAAACCTTCTCCATAGCCTCATGTACCAACTCGGGGCCTATCAAAGCCACTTCACCCACTTCAAACAGACCTATATGAGATCTACACCTCTTACCATATAATGCCTCAAATGGAGCCATACCAACACTCGAGTGATAGCTATTGTTGTAGGTGAACTCAATCAAAGGCAAGTGATCATCCCAATTTCCTTTGAAATCAATCACACAAGCTCTCAACATATCTTTCAAAGTTTGGATAGTATGCCCCGCTTGCCCATAAGTTTGTGGATGAAAGGCGGTACTAAGCTTAACAGGAGTACCAAGACCCTTTTGAAAAGATCTCCAAAACTGAGAAGTGAATTGGGTACCATGATCGGAGATAATGGATAAAGGCACTCCATGTAACTTTACCATTTCTCTCAAATATAACTTAGCATAGTCCTCCGCCAAATAAGAAACCTTGACGGGAATGAAATGAGCCGATTTCGTCATTCGATATACTATAAAGCAAATTGAGTCATGTTGCCGCCTGGTGCGAGGCAAGCCAACGATGAAGTCCATATTCAAATCCTCCCACTTCCAAGTAGGAATGCTAATGTCTTGGGACAAACCTACCGGTTTATGATGCTCAACCTTCACCTGCTGACAATTAGGACACTTAGCCACAAATTCTGAAATATCCTTCTTCATCCCATTCCACCAATAGATCTCCCACAAATCACGGTACATCTTGGTGGATCCCGGGTGAATGGAATATCAAGAACTATGGGCTTCTGCTAAAATCTGCTCTTTGAAGTCATCTATATTGGGAACACACAAATGACCTTGATATATAAGTACTCCATATCACCCTAAGGAGAAAGCCTCTACGGTATTTTTAAGCACTGCTTATTTTAATTCAACCAAAGTCGGATCAAGACCTTGTTTGGCTTTCACATCCTCCACAAAAAATGATTCGGAACCATTGTGAACCATAACCCCACCTTTAGTAGAGTCTACTTACTGAACACCCAACTGGGCCAACCTATGAATATCTCGAACCAACTCCTTTTTATCATCTTCGATGTGAGAAACACTACCTATAGATAACCAACTTAGAGCATCCGCCACCACATTCGCCTTACCAGGGTGATAGAGTACACTCATATCATAATCCTTCAATAACTCAAACCACCTTCTTTGGTGAAGATTTAGATCCTTCTGATTAAACATATATTGCAAACTCTTGTGGTCGGTAAAGACATCGACATGAACACCATACAAATAATGTCTCAAAATCTTGAGAGCAAACACAACTGCCGCTAGCCCGAGGTCATGGGTAGGATAATTTTTCTCATGAATCTTAAGTTGTCTTGAATCATAGGCAATGACTTTTCCATTTTGCATAAGTACACATCCTATCCCAATTCTCAAGGCATCACAATAAACAACTCTAACACCCCGAATTCGAGCTAGGGCTAAGTAGCCATGTTACATAAGTTGCATGTGCCATCCATGCAGGCCAACCACAGCCCGTTGGTCGAACCATGAATTGTGTGTGGGTCTGTGGATAGGCCACCCATAGAAGGCTGTCTAGGTAGGAACGACCACTGGACCTACGGACCGTAGATGGGTCCACGGTCCATGATCCAGGGATCCGTAGGTCAGACAAAATCTCTGTATCTAGTGACGGAACACCAGGACGGGCCGTGGGTTCATCGACGGTCCATCAGCGAGGACTCGTGGGTCAGGCCTGGGATGGTCATTTTTAGGGGCTTAAGGGTCTTTTCCGGTTTTAATTAAATTGAAGTGGTGTCATTTTGCATAAGTCTAGACCACCTATATAAGTACTTATAACCCCCAAAATCCCCTAATTAACTCATTCTCTCAAATCCCAAAATAAAACCCAAAGCTCCTCTCAAATATTCTCTCTGTAGAAGTTGGAAGAAGAAGGAAGAAGAGGAAGCTAGGTCAAGATCATGTCTCCAATTTTCAAGCTTGTGAGGGCTTTGTGATCAAGGTATGTTAAATTTTCATCCATTGACATTTTTCATTGATGGAGTCCCCTAGAATTCCCCCAATTTGATGAAGAATTCCCCATTCTAGCTAGGGTTTCTTCCAATGTTGTGGGTTAAGGTGATTGTTGATCCAATTGAGTGGATTATGGTTGTTTATGATTATATTTATAGAATTTCATGTATTTAGGATGAAATTACATGTACCCATGCTTATTCCATGATTCTAAGTTAGAATTGATATAATTGGGTTGATGCCATAAAATGAAACTTTGTGGGTTTAGGCTTGTCCTTATAGGATTGATGAATTATGATTAGAATTTCTTTAGAATGAAGCTTAGATGATGATCATGAGATGTAGTGCTTTGAGAGTAAAGCCTAGACTATGAATTTTTGATTGTTGATGTTGAAGTGTGGAAGGGATACTTCCCACAAGGAATTGCTAAGCATGATTATATGAATGTGAAAGGTTTTGTCACATGATTGATTTTAGGTTGAAAGGATTGCTCACCTAAAATGAATCTAGACTAAAAGACTATGTAATTGATGAGGCTAGAGGCGTTACCGTTGACCTCCCTATGAAAGGATATGAGGCGATTCCCCTATTCCTTAGAATTGAACAAGAGGTGAGTCCCCACGTTCTTACTAAGATGAATGGACATAGAGGCGAGTACCCATGATCCCTATGAAATGGTGTGGAGTCGAGTACCCGCATCATATGATGCGATTATGGAGGCGAGTACTCGCAATCTAAAAGTAAGTAAGGCAAGAGACGAATACCCATTAGCCTTTATATGCTAGGCAAAGAGGCAAATCCCCATTGTCTTTAAAAGTAGGTATGAATTATGAGAACTAAGATGTAAAGAATGAATAGCGTAGATTGTTGCTTGAGATGCCTTCCATAAGGTAAGATGACTAAGAGGTGATGACCGAAGTCATGGCTAAGGATGAGTAAGGTTGCTTGATGAGTATTCCTTTCCTTATATTATGATGATATATGTGCATTGTTATGCTTATGGTTTAGATTGTCTAACCATGTTGTTTATGTTGTTTATGCTAGCTAACATATTTAGTACATCTTTGTACTAACACATACTTTGCCTACATTCTTATCACATGTAGGATCCGGCGACTTAGATTCTCACACTCGTGGCTAGCTTCATTCTTGATTAAGGAAGTGAAGATTTGGTGAGTCCTCATTGTGTTCGAGGATGTGATCACCCTTTTCTTTTATGTCTTTCTTTTGTGTATTGGACTATTGTATGAGCTGTATCCGAAGACTTTACTCATGTTTTTTAGATGGTTTGAGACTATGGTATTAGACTTCCTCTCATTTTTATAAAATACTTTGATTGTATTGCAAAGTTTTAATTCCCGCTCATTCCTAGTACTTTATGTTATGATATGTTAAGTGTCTTGTATGAGGTCTCTCGGGGTCTTGTACGCCTTGTTACATCTAGGGGGGTACCCCAGGGTCGTGACAAACATGGTATTAGAGCACAAGGTTTAGAATGGTTCTAGGATGTCTCAAACCACCTCTAGTAGAGTATTTTTCATAAATGTGAAGCGCGCCACATTTATGAATGAGAGGCTATTAGATGTTTAGGAAACTTCACTTCTTCATTTCTTAAAGTCGTGCCATGGAGTTTAACTCTATAAAGTCTTTCTTCTAATCCTGACCCGATGGTTTTCAGGATATGACTACTTGAAGGGCTTTCGCTGGAAGGAAAGAGGAATACAATGAGAATCAACGAGCTCCTCCTCAAGCTTCGATAGATCCTTTGGCTGAGAACATGACAAATGCGTAGGTTAGAACGGCTTTTCAAATATTGGCCCAAGCTTTGGCGGCTCAAGCCAATAGAGAGGTTGTAGCTCCTGTGAATCCTAATGTGAATTCGGTGGCTTCAAGAGTGAGGGACTTTACAAGGATGAACCCTCCGGAATTTTATGGCTCCAAAGTGGAGGAGGATCCTAAAGGGTTTATCGACGAGATCTATAAGGTACTTGCTATTATGGGGGTGACTTCGGTAGAAAAGGCGGAGTTAGCTGCTTACCTATTGAAAGATGTTTCTCAAGTGTGGTATGATCAATGGAAGGAAGAAAGGTTGGTAGGAGCGGGCCCTGTAGAGTGGGAAGTGTTTAAATCGGCGTTTCTTGATAAGTTATTTCCCCTAGAGTTGAGGGAAGCAAAGATGAAAGAGTTCATTAACCTTCGTCAAAGAGATAGGAGTGTGAAGGAGTATGCCCTAAAGTTCACCCAACTATCAAAGTACGCTCCAACTGTAGTGGCAGATTCGAGGGCTAAAATGAATAAGTTTGTGATGGGAGTGTCAGACATGGTAGAAAAAGAATGCCGTATGGAAATTCTTATCCTTGACATGGATATCTCATGTGTTATGGTGCACGCCCAGCAGATTGAGGAATCAAAACTCAAGGAAAAGAATAGGGAGGTGAAAAGATCTAGGACCGGTGATGGAAATTTCTCCAATACTAGGTCCGATGGACAGGGTCGACCAAGGCTTAGACAAAGATTTTCCAACCAAGATTCCTCTAACGCTCCTCCAAGGATCAACAAGGAAAGGGTGTCTAACCCTAAACCTCAAGGAGATGGTAATAAGTCCATGATGCCTACTTGTGCTAAGTCTGGGAAAAACCATGAGGGTAAGTGTCTAGCAATTTTTAATGCTTGCTTTGGGTGTGGAAAGACGGACCACAAGATCAGATATTTTCCTTTGGTTGGTAAGAAGGATGGAGATAATCGTTGTAGGGCTCAGCCTAAACTTTCATCCTGTCCAAATGGTTCGGGTGCAAGTGCTCCTAAGCAAAACCGCTTCTATGCTCTTCAGACTAGATGTGATCAAGAGAGTTCCTCGGGTGTGGTGACCGGTATGTTAAAAGTTTTCCAAATAGATGTATATGCTTTACTTGATCCCGGTGCTACTTTGTCTTTTGTGACACCTTATGTGGCCATGAGGTTTGATGTGCTGCCCGATGTGTTATTAGAACCTTTTTCTGTCTCTACTCCTGTTGGTGATTCTGTGGTGGCTAAAAGGGTCTATAGAAGGTGTCCCGTTTCCTTATCCCATAGAGTTACTCTTGTTGACTTGGTAGAGCTTGATATGTTAGACTTTGATGTCATACTTGGGATGGATTGGTTGCATTCATGTTATGCCTTTATTGATTGTAGAACTCGGGTGGTCAAATTTAAATTCCCAAATGAGCCTATCCTAGAGTGGAAGGGGGGAAATTTTATGCCTAAGGGTCAGTTTCTCTCATGTCTTAAAGCTAGAAAAATGATTTCTAAGGGTTGCATTTACCATCTAGTAAGGGTGAGGGATGTAGATTCCGAAACCCCTTCTCTTGAGTCGGTCCCCGTTGTAAATGAGTTTCCGGAAGTGTTTCCAGATGACTTATCCGGTATTCCTCCTGAAAGGGAAATAGACTTCGGTATTGACCTTCTCCCAGATACGCAACCTATCTCTATTCTTCATTACCGTATGTCTCCGGCGGAACTTAAGGAGTTGAAAGAACAATTGAAGGATCTATTAGAAAAGGGTTTCATTAGACCGAGTATCTCACCATGAGGTCCTCCGGTCCTATCTGTTAGGAAGAAAGATGGGTCCCTTCGCAAGTGTATTAATTATCGACAATTGAACAAGGTGACCATTAAGAATAAGTATCCTCTTCCAAGGATCGATGATTTGTTTGACCAACTTCAAGGGGCAAGTTATTTCTCTAAGATTGATCTCCGGTCGGGTTATCACCAATTGAGGGTGAAAGAAGAAGATATTCTGAAAACGGCTTTTAGGACCCGATATGTCCATTATGAGTTCTTGGTGATGTCCTTTGGTTTGACTAATGCTCCGACGGCGTTTATGGACTTGATGAATAGAGTGTTCCGATATTATCTTGACATGTTTATGATCGTGTTTATTGATGATATTTTGATCTATTCAAGAAGTGAGAATGAGCATATTGATTATTTGAGGATCGTATTGCAAATCCTTAAGGACCAACAACTTTTTTCTAAGTTTATTAAATGTGAATTTTGGTTGAGGTCCGTGGCTTTCTTAGGCCATATTGTTTTAAGCAAGGGTATTGAGGTGGATCCGATTAAGACGGATGCGGTAAAGAGTTGGCCTAGACCTCTGTCACCGACATAGATTAGAAGCTTCTTGGGTTTGGCCGGATATTATGGAAGGTTTGTTGAGGGGTTTTCCTCCATTTCTTCTCCTTTGACGGCCTTGACTCAAAAGAAGGCTAAGTTCATATGGTCGGATGCTTGTGAGAAAAGTTTTCAAGAGTTGAAAGATAGACTTACTTCCGCTCCAGTGTTGACTTTACTGGAAGGTATGAATGGTTTTGTGGTATATTGTGACGCCTCTAGATTTGCATTGGGATGTGTGCTTATGCAAAACGGTAAGGTGATTGCCTATGCTTCAAGGCAACTTAAGGTTCATGAGAAGAACTATCCTACCCACGACCTTGACTTGGCGGCGGTGGTATTTTCCTTAAATATATGGAGGCATTATTTATATGGGGTTCATGTTGATGTTTTCACCGACCATAAGAGTTTACAATATGTGTTTACCCAAAAAGATCTAAATCTTTGCCAAAGAAGGTGGCTTGAGTTATTGAAATATTATGACATGAGTGTTCATTATCACCCCAGAAAAGCTAATGTAGTAGCGGATGCTCTTAGTAGTGTTGACACCCAATTTTGGCCTAACATTTTCAAAATTCGCAACTTTTAAGTTTTATTTATTTAAATCGTTATTTCTGCTAAATTGCATTTTCACATGTAGTTAGTTACATTCATTATATTTTTTAATATTCATTTTTGATATTTTGCATAAAAATTCATTCAAATATGGATAACTTTTCATACGCAGATATTTTATTAAGCTAGTGGTTTTAGCCCATGGTTTTAAGATAGTGGTATTGTACTATTGATAGTTTTCAATTTCTTATTTAAAGAATAGCTTGGTCATTAATTTAGTGGGTGGTGGATAAAATTTTAGG
>JAJONR010002719.1:0-57698 GCA_029582245.1 Solanum etuberosum
CCCCCCCCCCCCCCCCCCCCCCCCCCCCCCCCCCCCCCCCCCCCCCCCCCCCCCCCCCCCCACCAGATTTTTCAATGGTAGCATTTATTTTATTGGGTCAAATCCAAACCGTTCTGTCTCTATTTTGTGTGTGAAAGAGAACAGAGGAAGACACGACAGTTTGTGGCGCGGAAGACGGGATGCTATACTAAAAGAAACACTACTAATATACTCGGGCTCCTGCCAAGTCGGAGAATAAGTTGTCTCGAAATTAATTTTTTTGAAAGATATTATTACAAGATTATTATTTTACTTTTAATGTGAAATAAAAATAATACTATGATCTCGAGATAATTCATTTATTTCAATCAAACATGAAATAAACTCATTTTAAAATTAATTATTCTTTATCCCTCGTACTAAACGAGCATGTAGGGGTAAGGATATGAATTAGCATACCAAATCGAAAATTTTGATATCATGATTTCAGTTTTATGGAATTTGATATGAAATATGAAATTCCTTTTGTTTCAAATTGAGCGACATTTTTGACTTGACACAAAATTTAAGAAAGTAAGAAAAATTATTAAATTTTGTGATCTAAAATTAAAGATTTGTCAAATGTATAAAAATGTTTTTAAATTTTGTGGTCTTAAATATATCATGCGAAAAGTTAAAATTTAAAAATTGCTAAAAATGAAAGATCCATTCTTTTTGAAACAGACTAAAAAGAAAGTAAGTCAAACAAATTGAAACGGAAAGAATATATATATTTTAAATTTTTTGGTATCCATTATAGTATATGATATACATTTTAATTTTTTTTTATGTTCAATATAGTATTTGGTACTTATTAGTAAAATATCGAGATACTGAATATTGTATTGAAGTATATAATTACATAAATAATTCATAGATATTATTATTATTATAGTACTAACAAATATACAATCTAATATTGGTATACAACTAAATGTTTAGATGTTGGAACTTTGATTAACCTCTCTTGATTGAAATGTCTTTTTTATGCAATTGATTGATATATGAAGTTGCTTGTACTTTCTTTTGTGATTCTCCTTACATGTGTAAGGTATTAATACAATATAATTGATATATTTTTTGAAAAACAGAAGTCATAATTTTCTATTGGATGGATTAGTTGAAGTTGAACAAACTATGATTATCAATTTATCATACCGCAAAATATTGAACTATGACAAATTAATTTGATATGGTAATGATATAGTATTTTTTTTTTTAAATTCACAAACTAAAATTACTGAACTAAACTTTCAAATATCATACCATATCATATCATGCCCACTTTTAAATATACTCCCCTTTCCCAACCCAATTTTTTAAAAATATAATGAAATACTATTCAATTTTGATTTGTTTAAAGTTTTCTATTCAATTTTGATTTGTTTAAAGTTTTCTGCATGGCGATTAGGGATACTTATCGGGTGGTTCATTTAGATATTTATACTTAATAGCTTGATTTATTAATTATTAGATGTTAAAATATATTAATTCGCTAATTTAATCAATAAGAAATCGATTAATTCAGTATGAGTACTATAGATCGATCGATTATTAGTTAAATTGTTAATTATAAAATCCTAAATTATTTTTCAACCGTTAATTCAATAATTCTATACCAACAAACGTATTTTGTTATTAACTAACCAATTACAGTTTGATTTTGAGTTGTACTAGTGACTTTTTTTATTTTTTATTTTTTATTTTTTATGTTTGATAGTAATCTATGTTCTACATGAACAATCTTATTAGTTTCAAAGCATTGATGAAATCCGTGAGATTTCATAAACATGACTAGGTATTAAAGATCAATAGACATATGATCGAGTTATTATGACTATTACGGTTATTATTATCATTATTGTCTCTGGTGTATTTTTTCTCTTAGGGTGTGCTCGGTCCAATTTTTCCATGTTTAGTTGACTTAAATATTTTGAAAAGTATTTTTCAAATGGACTTATTTTCTTCCAGTTTAAGAAAAATGATTTCCCTACTAAAAATTGGGAAATTAAAGCATTTTCCTAAATTCTCTTTCGACTTCACCACCCCACCTCGACCCCACCCCCACCTAATCTACCCAAACATCCTCGTACCCTAACCCCTAAACCTACCACCTTGTAGAATGACCCACCCTGCCCCTGACCAACTTAAGACTCGACCCTGGAGCGCTTGATTCGAGACTCAACTTGATCCTAACATGGGATCTCATGCTCGATCCTAGACCCTCCCCGACATGGGACTTAACCTCGCCCTGAATTGTTACCCAATCCCCGACCTCTCCTTGAGACCCAACCCCAAACAGACTCGTGACACGACCCCAAATTGATATAGGACTAAGTCCCCAATCCCAACATGAGACATGATAACGACCTAAGACTCGACTAACTTATAGGTTGGTGCATGTCGAGGTCAAGTATCGAGTCTTAGGTCTCAGGGTTGAGTCTCGAGGTTGAGGTTAGGGTTAGGGTCGGGTCTGGAGATCATGGGTGAGGTTGAGTTTCAAGGTCGGGGTGGGGTCTTAAGGTTAGGTGTGCACAAGTAGTCACTTAAACTTGTATAAAGTTTAACAAGTAGACACACGCTTTCGATATATCACATAGTACAAGTCAGTTCCAATATATGGCATAATACAAGTTAGTTTGAGTGTATCTCACACAAATTTCCATGTAGACATGTGTATCTACTTGTTCAACTTTATACAAGTTTAAGTGTCTACTTGCCACCCCCAAAGTTGGAGCACATAGATGTGAGGAGAAGCCAAGTTAACGAGCACACTTATGTATTATGTCTATCACTTATGATCTATTATCTATGTAATAAACAGATTGTGATTATGATTAATGTAATATTTTCTAAATTAATTTAAAATTTATTTATAATATAAATAGATAATCTTTTAAGGATTTGTTGTGAAATATATCTTTATTTTTATTAATTATTTTTGTATTACTTGCATCA
This sequence comes from Solanum etuberosum, assembly GCA_029582245.1. Lineage (NCBI taxonomy): Eukaryota > Viridiplantae > Streptophyta > Magnoliopsida > Solanales > Solanaceae > Solanum > Solanum etuberosum. The sequence goes on from JAJONR010002719.1 coordinate 2,977, forward strand.
AAATATGTTTATAAGGTTTTGTTTCATTATACAACACCATTAACTCATATACTCAACCAATATTTCTCTTGGATGAAATTGTTATTTTTAATAGGAAATTTGTTAGATTAAAAAATAAAAATATTATCATTTTAAAGAAGTATTAAAAAAAATAAAGGTTAATATATAAGGGCAGAATAGACATTTTAAAAAATCAATTAGGAAAAGGACAGGGGGAGAGAATGAGTATTTCTCAAAGTTGAGGGGGAGCTTGAGAGTTTGATTTTTAAAGTAAAGTTGGGGCGTAAATGATTTTGAACCATATCCATTAAAAAGAAGAGATGTTGTCGTCCCTTGGCTTTCATTTTGATAGATTGTCATTTAGCATCAGAACATTCATCTTATAACTTTGAGCTATTTTATGGGATGAACCTTTATTCTATGTTGAGACAATATCCTTTTAGTTTTGGTGATTCACGTTGGGATCTATGGGCCGCGAAGACATTTGCGCTTTTGTAACCCGTCATCGCTTGAATCTATATACCATACTTAGCATTCTTATTCATTTTTAAGTACTTCCTATTGAAAAAATTTCAACCTTCCTGATCCTAGAGTGACCTAAGGGCCATAGAAGTAAGTATTGACAACATTTTTATCCATTAACATGTAAAGTTTTCTTATGTTTCAGCACATCAAAGCATACCCTATTTCCTAAGCTATCCATTCCCATATCTAGAGAGATCTTATGCAAACATAAGATTCTCACCCTTTCTTAATCGGGCTTTCGTAGAATTATTTCGTCAGAGACAATCCCACTCCTCGATGCCATCGATGAAATGTGTAGAGAGCATAATGATCTTACCTTGATCTTGTGAGAAGAAAGATCTTTTGGGAAAAAAGATAGATCTAGACATGAAAGACGTTCCTCATGCTAAAGTGAAGAGAAAACAGAGGGTGATACTTCTTTTGAAGTTCAGAGAGAGAGAGAGAGAATGTTTGTAGGAGTGTGTTTTTGTGTGTGTGCGTATATGTTTAGATAGGGGTGAGTATGGTACAATATCAGTTTTCGATATCTATAAGTACTAATATATCATTTACATACCAAATTAGCTCGGTATGATTTGATATTTTTAATTTTGGTTTCGATACTTTGTGGTAGGTTGTTCAATAACCATAATTAGTTTGAATTTGAGTTACATATATTCGTATAATTATGGCTTTATTTTTTTTTAAATATCTTAATCTTTTTTTAATGATTTATCTCCTAAATGCATAAATTATTTTTGACTAATGTGTGTTATTCAATAATTGAAACAGTTGTTGTAGCAACATTGACATTATCAGATTCATCAACAATCATTTCATCACAAAATAACAGTTTAAGATATGGAAGAACTCTTGGAAGCATGGGTAGATCTACTAAGTTAACACTCATCATATAAAAAACAATGCTTGTTTTGGACTTCCACCCTCTTCCAATAACTCTCCATAAGCCCCCTTTTAGCAAATAAGTTAGAACCATTCTTTTGGTCATTTTGTACACCTACACTCCCATTCACTTCTTGTTTTCACCTAACTCAAAAGTCTTCAATGAAGCTTATGTAGTATGCCTGTAATCGAGGAACTACATATCTAGATCCTCAAGTTTTTTTGTATGCATCAATGAATATCTTAAGTTGTCATAGTCCCGCAACAACTAAAGATTCATGAGGAGTTTGATTGAGTAAATCGCATTGAAGATCCAGTATTCTTGCAAGACCAGTATGGAGATCATTATGAATGCGATAAATTCAAATGCACATGTCTCAATCATATTAGACTAACAACTATTTTTGTTAAACAATTCCAAAAGAAGAACATTTCAATAATGACCGAATAGTCAAAGATGCAAAGCTTAAACAACATTTGTCTAAAATTAAGCATAGTCCTTTTATCTAAAACTAAGCATAGTCCTATATAATTTTACACCAAAAAAATCATTCACTGACATGTAAACTCTAACTTGACATATACCACTATGACTTCCTCATAGCAAACATCTCCAAACAGGCAATGGCTCTGCAAACTTTCAGTATTCTGCATAAGATCATAGCCATCAATATAAAGGATGACACTCATAATTCACAATAGAGCATTAACAAAGTGAGGACTTTAAGGCTTTCAAATTTCAGAAACTATTGTAGGCTGTAGCACTAACGGTTTCCAATTTCGCATGCAACAGATTGACAAAAACAGTCCAACATCCAAAGAGACCTCAGAAACATTCCAATTGAATAACATTTAAGCACGTCTATTCTAGTAGAGAAGTTACAACAAACTTATCACAATTACACTTCTCATCAGTCATAGTACCAACAATAGAAGATTAGAACAATGTATGAACTGGCTCAGGCACCATATATACTTACCATATATCACTACTAAAAATCTGCTAAAAAACGACGGATGGCATCGCTCTAAAGAGCGACGCCATTTGCCACACTATCCGTTACTTTTTATAAAAAAAATAATTATTTTTTAATTTTTTTACAAAATGTGACGGACGACATCTCTAAATTCGTCGCTTTGTTTGGTAGATTTTTGTGCCAAAAAAATATATAATATATAATTATTTTTTTAATATAAGAAGAGACGTCGTCCATCACATTTTATTTAAAATAATTATTTTTAAATAAAATAATAACCACGCTATCTGTCGTTTTTGAGTTATTTTAATTTATGAATTATCTTTTAAATTAGCGACGAACGGCGTCACTTAGTCCGTCATTTTTTGGTCAAATGAGTGGTCAAACACTTTAGAAAAGTGACGGACAATGTCGTTTAGTCCGTCACTTTTTAGTCAAAATATTGGTCAACCATTTTAAAAAAGTGAGGGACAAAGAAACGCTGTCCATCACTTTTCTTAAAATATGGTAGACCAGACGCAATTTTTCCCATTTATATCTTTCCTTCATTATCTCTCTTCTTCTCATCTCTTCATCTCTTGCATCTAAGTTGTGTCCATTGTCCACGCCGTCCTCGCTGCTGCCACTACTGCTCGCGAGTCGCCAGGCGCCGCTGCCACTGCCACTGCTCCTCTCTCTTCATTCTCTCCTTCTCCTTTAAGGTTAGGGTTTAATTCATAATAAAAAAATCAATTTGAGCTATATTTGATTTTGTTAGTTAGTTAATTGTAATTAGTTTATTGAATTTATGTTTATTGATTGTTAGTTTGAATGATTGATTGTTTGTTAGTGAGTGAATTAGGGATTTTTAATTTTAGGACTAGTTTGATTTTGAGATTTTGGGACAAGTTTGAATTAGGGTATTTAAGGACTAGTTTGAATTAGGGTATTTTAGGACTAGTTTGAATTTGAGATTTTAGTACTAGTTTGAATTTGAGATTTTAGGACTAGTTTGAATTTGAGATTTTAGGATTAGTTTGAATTAGGGTATTTTAGGACTAGTTTAAATTTGAGATTTTAGGACTAGTTTGAATTAGGGTATTTTAGGACTAGTTTGAATTTGATATTTTAGGACTAGTTTGAATTATGAATTTTTGGACTAGTTTGAATTAGGGTATTTTAGGACTAGTTTGAATTTGGGATTTTAGGACTAGTTTGAATTTAGGATTTTAGGACTAGTTTGAATTTGGGTATTCTTGAGTTGATATTGAAGTGTTAATTTGAAATTAGAAGTTAGTAATTGAAGTGTTTTGAGTATAAGATGGATGTTTGAGTTGAAAATTGATGACGTGATTTTGAAGTTAGAGAAGTTAGATATGAACTTGAATTACAACTTAATTAGAACTTATAATTAATTATAACTTGAATTTATTATAATACTTGAACTTAATTAGGAATATTAACTTGAAATCTTGTTGAGCTTAATTTATTAGAACTTGAATTTAATTTGAACTTAATTAGAACTTTGAAGTACTTGAAATCTTATCGACTTAATTAATTTAAACTTAATTAATTTATAATAACTTGAAAACTTAATTAGGAATATAAAGTTAATTTTGAACTTAATTGAAACTTGAACTTGATTTGAACTTAATTAGTGTTTATGAATTAATTAAATTTGAACTTTGTAGATCTTGAAATGTAGTATTTATGAACTAATTAATTTTTAGGTATATAAATTAGCTATATATATAAATAATAATAAATATAATTATTAAGTAATTATAAATATATATTAACAATATAAATTAGTTTAATGTAGTTAAATTATTATTAAATTTAATTTATAATTGAATATCTATATTTTTGTAGATGGATCATCATTTGTGGATGTATAATATGCATTATGAAACTAGTGGTGGTTTGAAACCTGAGTTTGTTGATGGTGTTAGAGGTTTTATTGAACATACAATGACACTTGATATTTACAAGAATAATGGATTGGTTAGGTGTCCTTGTAGCGCATGTAGGTGCTTAATTTTTTTTGAACCAAATAAAATCATGGTTCATTTGTGCCGTAATGGATTTAAGCCTAGATATTTTGTATGGGTTGATCATGAAGAAAGAGATGGATTGGATGATATGTTTTATAATTCGATGCCCGTGATGAATATAATATACTTGCACCACATGGCCAAATTAGGGTTGAACATGATAGGGTTCATGAAATGATCAATGATGCTTTCGGGGTTCAAGGTGGGATGGAACCCGAACAATATTTTGATGAAGCTCCTAATGAAGAAGCAAGATGCTTCTATGATCAATTAGAAGAGTATAGTCGTCCACTATGTGAAGGTAGTCTGCATTCTTCCTTGTCAGTTGCAGTTAGATTAATGAATATTAAATCAGATTGGAACGTTCCTAATGCGGCTATGAAATCAATGGTTGATCTTTTGGATGAACTAGTTAATCCAAAGTTTAACATACCTAAGAACTTCTTTCAGGCAAAGCATTTGGTTTCCAAGTTAGGATTAATGTATGATAGAATTCATTATTGTGTTAATGGCTGCATGTTGTTTTACAAGACTGATAGTGAATTAGAAAATTATAAGTTTTGTGGACATACTCGTTATAAGAGAACTCCTGCTGGAAAGATGATCCTAGTTAAGGCGATGCATTATTTGCCTCTTATTCCTAGGTTAAATAGGTTATATGCATCGATGAGGTCTGCTCCACATATGAGATGGCATCATGAATACAGAAGGGTGTTGGGTGTCTTGTCTTATCCATCTGATGGTGAAGCATGGAAATATTTTGATAACGTATATCCTGATTTTGCTAGTGAACCAAGAAATGTTAGATTGGGATTGTGTGCAGATGGCTTCACACCATTCTCTAATGTTGCTTCGCCTTATTCTTGTTGGCCTGTATTTCTTACTCTGTATAATCTTCCTCCGGAAATGTGCATGACAAGTCTCTACTGTAACACCCCGTTATTTGAAAGAGCTAAAATTAGAAAGAACCATTTTTGGAAAGAATGAAAATCTGAAATTGGCAAGTTGTAACAACCCGGAAAACTAGTAGGTGAAACTAGAGCCTTACGTGAGAGTTTTTGAGTTTGATGTGGGGTTTAGAAGTGTAAAATGGTTTCCCAAACTTAGGATGAAGGGTTTAGGGGTTAAACGTCAAGGTACGACCCCCCAAGGACCAACCAAGGGTCCTTGAGGAGAACCCTAAAGCCTAACCCCCAAGACTCCCCAAGACTGCCCAAGGCTGCCCAAAAAGGGCCACCTACGGATGGCACCTACGACCAGTAGGTGGACCCGCTCCCCGTAGGTGGGGGTCGTGGGTCAAGCCCTCAAAGTTGAGCTGCAGGTCATGAACTACGGACCTGCAGGACGGCCAGTAGGCCAACCTACGGACCGTAGGTCCCAGGCGTAGGTCATGCCTGCAACCTGCCCAAATCTCGGCCAAAGGTAAGGACTTTTAAGTAATTTCCTTATTAGTTAGTTTGTTAAGGGGTCGTTTTATATTGATTTAATGGACTTATATAAGTACTTTTAAGTCATTAACTAACCCATATACTTCATAATTCCCAAGACCCCAAATCCATAACTAACTTTACCCCCAAAGTCTTCTCCCAAAAACTCCATAGAAGAAGAAGAAGAAGATCAAGTTAGGGCCTGAAGGAGGGGGCTTTCTCACTCTATTTTTGTTGGATTTATTCACCTAAGATATGGTAGTCTTGATTCATGGAAAGATTTCTTCCATGGAGTCCTCAAACTTTCTATTTCAAAGAAGGAAATTCTCAAAAACCTAGGGTTTTCACTCCAAGTCATGGATTCTTCCTAAAAACGTTTTCAATGATTTAATTATCATATATTATGAATGAATTGTTGTTTTATAGTGGTTTTATGATAAAATCTCCGATGAATCCATGAATTTCCCATAACCCTAATTTATGACTTTGTGATGTGGGTGAATTGTAGTAAGATGAATATTATGGAATTGTTCTTGTAGTAGTTTAATTACTTGAATCATGTTATTATCCATGCCTAATTGTAGTAATTCTAGGTGTGTTGGTGAATTATGATTCATGGTCCTTTAAGGGAAAATTGTGAGATTTTGTATAATCATGATGCTTATGTACATGCTTTGTGAATATATTGAAAGTAATGTGATCATGACTATAACGCAATTGTGTTGTTGTTGAATGGCTATTCTCAATTATACACTTGTGAATGATGATGACATGTTGTAAAGGGTTTTCTCAATGTATAATGTACCATGAATTGGTAGGCTTAGGGCATCCTCTTCATATGTAATTTAAAGTGATCTTGATTGATGTACCTTGAATTGGTAGGCTTAGGGCATCCTCTTCTTGTGTAACTAAAGGTATCTTGACTTAATGAACCTTAAATCGGTAGGCCAATGGCATCCCTTTCATAAATGATTAATGAAGTATTCTAGGCTTTGTGTTGAATCGGTAGACCAATGGTAGCCCTTTCATGATGAGTCTATGAACTACTACAATGATGAACCTTGAATCGGTAGAACAAATGGTATCCTTTTCATGAGGATTCAATGAGCTATCCTAATAATGTACCTTTAATCTGTAGGCTCATGGCACCCTTTCATGTATTTAATAATGCACCTTGAATCGGTAGGCTAATGACAACCTTTCATGTGTGTAATAATGTACCTTGGGTCTGTAGGCCAATGGCATCCCTCTCATGTGTAATAATGTTAAAAGAGAATGAACTACTCTATGGGAATTTAATGCTTAGCACCGAGTGGATATTGTGAGGTGGAAGCTCTCCCTATGTTAGGCCGGGTTTCTAGTAATAACCTCCCTATCCCATAACTATGTATCCACATAGGATATTAGCTAGTGGATCCACCTAAGCTAAATTACTGGTTCTACCTTAGGCAAGTAGACCAACTCTTTTCGGTGTGGGACATGACACCGGATTCCATGATTTGCTCACATGGGCTATGTCGGTTAGGGTTTATTCACATCAGGTGAGTTATGTTCTATGGTTACTCAAGAGGTTCTATGAAGTGTGGGTGGTAGTATGGGATGCCATTCATGCATTGCACGAGTAGGCTTTGAGAGTGGCTATGGTATGTTTCTCAAATGTCATAATGTCTAATGAAATGAATGTGCTTATAATGATGCTAATGAGAATAATGACATAAAGGCTAAATGTAATGATGAATGCTTAACTTGGATTGTTGATATGAGTTGTTTTCCTTGATATGACTTATTAAATGTGAATGTTCTTTGTCTATGAGTATTAACTAAAGATGGGATCAAAGAATGGTGAACATGACTATGGTGGCCTCAAAGGGGTACTTAGCATGAGTGGTATTATGGGATGCCATTCATACATTGCAAAAGTATAACTTAGGGTTGCCTAAGTGATGGTTTTATTATGTTATAATGATTTACATGATGAATATGCTTGTGACTTATGTTTTTACACTAAAATTACATGATGATTCTCAAACTTTTCAAATGGATGGCTTTCAATTAAAATGTCCTTTTTAGCGTGATTTTGTACATGGCTATCATACTTAGTGTATTTTTATGCTAACCCATATTTATTCTACATTTTTATAAATTCAATTCAAGGAAAGAGCGCCAGCCAACCCTATTTCTGAATTTTCAACTCTGGCGCCCCACGTCGCTCAGAGCGCCAGGGACGCCAGGTTTCCCACCCTTTCCCACTTCTTTCCGTATGAGTTCCCTAGCAACGTTCCTAAGTTTTCTAGTTGATTTCTACACTCTAAGGTACGTCTAAACATCATGAAATCATCCATAAACATGAGATCATGAGTCTTGAATCCATAATTCAATTCAAGGAAAGTTAAGAGTTAAGTCAAGATGAGTTCAAAGAGTTTTCCAAAAGTCTTTCACAAATGTTTTAACTTTGTTTTAAGACTTGAGTTTTTAGTTGAGTAAAGAGAAAAGCTTGAAGTTCATTTCTTCAAAAGAGTATATTGGGACTATGTATTCCCCAAAGAGAAATGTTTTCACATTTAAACAAGAAAGGAAACTTTGATTTCCAACAGAGCCTTTGAGCTAGTTTTTCAGTCAAGAGTAAATGCTTTCACAATTAAGCAAGAGAGAAAACTTTGATTTCCAAGAGAGCCTTTGAGGTAAGTTTTTGAGAAATTATCTCAAATCACAGAAAGAAGTTATGCTTTTAAACATATGAGCTAGTATATTTTGGGAGTAGTATTGAGCACCGATATGGGGGAGAGGTCAGACAACTCACAACCCCCATAAACCATGTAGCCATCATAGGTTGAAAAGGGTCATACTTTTTAGATGATTCCTTAGTGTTTTTTAGCATAGACTAGTGGATCCACTTAGTAGTTAGGTTGTATGCCCTTGGCAAGGTATAAGACGGCCATACAAACAAATTTTATATTGTATCTTTGCATACATACAAAGTTATTATTGTATTTCTAAATACTCAGAGTTGTTATCCATGTTTTAAAAGCTTTTCTTTTATATTGCATCCATATTATTTCTTTATATTGAAATGAGTTAAGTTGAGTTGAGTTGAGTTGAGCCAGGTATGTTCTTTCAGTTCCTTTCAAGCTAATGTATTATTTTAGTATTCCTCTCGCATGCTCGTACATTCAATGTACTGACGCCATTTGGCCTGCATCTTTTTATGATGCAGATACAAGTAACCAAGATCAGCACCCAGCGCATCATTGATTCTAGTTGAGCTCCAGAGTTGTTGGTCAGCCTCCTTGCTTCCGGAGGATCCCTTTTATTGCTTTTAGTATGTTTAGTTCATTAGGATGTCGTGGGTCTTGTCCCGACGTCCATCTCAGTTGTGAGAGGCTTCGTAGACAGTCATATATAGTTCTTTAGTCTTTTCATTTTCATTTTATTATGTTGAGACTTGAGTTGCCACTTTGGCCAGTGAATGTTATTTTAATACATTCTCAGATATCTTTGAACTTTCAGTTTACTTTTAAAGTACAATTATGATTGAGTTAAGTCTTCCGTTGCGTCAGTAAGCCAGGCCAATGGTTCTCGAGTGCCAGTCCCACCCAGGGTGTAGGCTCAGGGCATGACAAATTTGGTATCAGAGCCTAGAGTTCAAGAGTCCTAGGGAGTCTATGAAGTCGTGTCTGTAGAGTCCTAGTTATCGGTGTGAAGCGCGCCACATCTATAATTAGGAGACTGCAACACTTAGGATTTATCTCACTTCTTTCATACTCATTTCGTGCGTTAGAGTTTTATCTCTAAAAAATTTCTTCTAACTCATGCTTGCGCGTATCTTTCAGATCATGCCTCCACGAAGAGCTATCAGAGGTCGTCTGGCTAGGAGAAATGGTAAACCACAGGAACAAGGGGTACCTAATGCACCAGAAGTGCAACCCCAAGGAGAGGTCACCAATGCTGAGATCCGTGAGGCTATCTGGATGTTGAGCCAAGTTGTGACCAACCAAGCTGGGCAATAGAGAGGGAATCAACCGAAAGTGGCTGACACTTCAAGAATCCATGAGTTCTTAAGGATGAATCAACCAAACTTCACAGGTTCAAGTGTTACCGAGGATCCCGAGAATTTTATTCAAGAACTTCAGAAGGTTTTTGAGATCATGCATGTTGCTGATACTGAGAGGGTGGAACTAGCTGCATACCAGATGAAGGGTGTCTCTAGGATATGGTTCGACCAATGGAAGAAGAACCAAGTTGAGGGAGCACCACCTGTGAGTTGGGCTTTTTTTTAGGAGGCCTTCTTGGGGCGTTTCTTTCCTCGAGAACTGAGAGAGGCTAAGGTACGAGAGTTCTTCACTCTCAAGCAGGATTCTTTAAGCGTTCAAGAGTACAGTATGAAGTTCACACAACTTTCCCGCTATGCTCCGGAGATGGTTGCTGACATGAGGAGCAGGATGAGTTTATTCGTTGCTTGGTTGTCTCGCCTGTCAAGCAAGGAAGGCAAGGCAGCTATGCTGATAGGGGATATGGACATAGCAAGGCTAATGATCCATGTGCAAAAAGTTGAGGAGGAAAAACTGAGGGATAGAGAAGAGTTTAAGAATAAGAGGGCTAAGACATCAGGGAATGAGTCCGGGCAGCAGAAGAGTAATGCCAACCGGTCATCCTTCCAATAGAAACAAAAGTGACCTGCTCCATCATCTGCTACTGCACTTGCACCAAAGAACAAAGGTGAGTACAACAGTATGAATTTCAGAGCTAAACTTGCCTATTCTCAGGGTAGTATGGCATAAGGGGGCAGTAAGCCTCCTGCATGTGCTAAGTGTGGTAGGAACCACTCAGAGATGTGTCGTGATGGCTCTACTGGTTGCTTCAAGTGTGTCCAGAATGGTCATTTTATGCGAGAGTGTCCAAAGAACAAGCAGGGTAATAGTAATGAGGGCAATAGAGCCCAGTTTTCTTCAGTTGCTCCACCAGACAGAGTTGCATCTAGAGGAGCTACTTCAGGGGCAGGCGGAGGAGGAAACCGTCTGTATGCTATCACTAGTCGGCAAGAGCAAGTGGATTCGCCAGATGTTGTCACTGGTATGATCCAAGTCTTTAACTTTAATGTTTATGCTTTGCTAGATCCAGGAGCGAGTTTATCTTTTGTAACTCCTTATGATGCGATGAATTTTGACATTCTTCCTGAAAAACTTAGTGAACCCTTCAGTATTTCTACACCTGTTGATGAGTCTATTCTAGCAGAGAGAGTCTATCGTGATTGTACCATTTTCATCAATCACAAGAGCACCATGGATGATTTAGTTGAGTTAGACATCGTAGATTTTGATGTTATTCTTGGTATGGACTGGCTTCATGCCTGTTATGCCTCAGTTGATTGTAGAACTCGAGTTGTCAGTTCCAATTTCCAAATGAGCCAGTCTTCGAGTGGAAAAGTAGTTCAGCAGTGCCTAAGGGTCATTTTATTTCATACCTTAAGGAAAGAAAGTTAGTTTCCAAGGGGTGTGTCTATCACTTAGTCCGAGTTAATGACTCTAGTGTTGAGATACTTCCTATTCAGTCAGTTCCAGTAGTAAAAGAGTTTCCAGAAGTCTTTCCAGATGAACTTCCCGGAGTCCCTCCTGAGAGAGAAATAGACTTCGGTATAGACCTTCTTCCAGATACTCGTCCTATATCTATTACACCATATAGGATGGTACCAGAAGAGTTAAAAGAGTTAAATGAGCAGTTGAAAGATCTACTAGAGAAAGGTTTCATTCGACCAAGTGTCTCACCTTGGGGAGCTCCGGTCCTGTTTGAGGAAGAAGAATGGTTCCCTTAGGATGTGTATAGATTACCGTCAGTTGAACAAGGTTACCATAAAAAATAAGTATCCTCTTCCGAGAATTGATGATCTTTTCGATCAACTTCAGGGTGCTTCTTGTTTTTCTAAAATAGACCTCAGATCAGGCTACCATCAATTAAGAGTAAGGGAATATGATATTCCATAGACAACTTTTAGGACCCGTTATGGTTATTATGAGTTTCTGGTCATGTCGTTCGGTTTAACTAATGCACCTGCATCATTCATGGACCTTATGAATAGAGTATTCAAGCCTTATTTATATATGTTTGTTATTGTTTTCATTGATGACATTCTAATCTATTCGAGGAATGAGGAAGATCATGCTAGCCATCTCAGAATAGTCCTCCAAACTCTAAAGGATAGAGAATTGTATGGTAAGTTCTCAAAATGTGAGTTTTAAAAGCTTTTCTTTATATCACATTTATATTATTGCTTTATATTGAAATGAGTTGAGTTGAGTTGAGTTGAGACCAGGTATGTTCCTTCATTTCCTTTCACACTTATGTTTTGTTTTAGTATTCCCCTCGCATGCTCATACATTCAATGTACTGATGCTATTTGGCCTGCATCTTTTATGATGCAGATACAGGTAACCAGGATCAGCATCCAGCGCATCGTTGATCCAGTTGAGCTTCAGAGTTATTAGTGAGCCTCCTTGCTTCTGGAGGATCCCTTTCTATTATTTTATCTATTTAGTTCATTAGGATGTCGTGGGTCTTGTTCCGACGTCCATCTCAGTTGTTAGAGGCCTCATAGATAGTTAGTTGATGTTAGTTCTTGAGTCCTTCCATTTCAGTTTTGATATTTGAGACTTGAGTTGCCATCTGGGCTAGTTGAATGTTTCTTTGAAGCCATTCTAAGTTTATTGCATGAGTTACCTTTTGAGTTTGTTTTATTGTTATTTAAGTCTTCCGCTAAGAGTTAAGCCAGGCCAAGGGTTCGCTTGGGGCCATCAATGTTTCTCGAGTGCCAGTCCCACCCAGGGTGTAGGCTCAGGGCATGACAAACTTGGTATCAGAGCACAGAGTTCAAGAGTCCTAGGGAATCTATGTAGCCGTGTCTGTAGAGTCCTAATTATCGGTGTGAAGCGCGCCACATCTATAATTAGGAGGCTGCAACATTTAGGAACTATCTCACTTCTTTCATACTCATTTCATGCGATAGAGTTTATCTCTATAAAAGTTTCTTTCTAACTCATGCTTGCGCGTGTCTTTTAGATCATGCCTCCACGAAGAGCTGTCTCAGGTCGTCCCGCTAGAAGGAACGTTGAGGAAAAATGGGTACCTAATGCACCAGAAGTGCAACCCCAAGGAGAGGTCACCAATGCTGAGTTCCGTGAGGCTATCCGGATGCTAAGTCAAGCTGTGTCCAATCAAGTTGGGCAACAGAGAGAAAATCGACAGGAATTGGCTGATACTTCTAGGATCCGTGAGTTCCTAAGGATGAATCCTCCAAGCTTTACTGGTTCAAGTGTCACTGAGGATCCGGAAAACTTTGTTGAAGAGCTTCAGAAGGTTTTTGAGATTATGCATGTTGCTGATGCTGAGAGAGTGGAACTAGCTGCATACCAATTGAAGGGTGTCGCTAGAATCTGGTTTGATCAATGGAAAAAGAATAGAGTTGAGGGTGCACCGATAGTGAGGTGGGCTGTGTTCGAGAGTGCATTCATGGGGCGTTTCTTTCCCCATGAACTGAGAGAAGCAAAGGTACGAGAATTCCTCATTCTTAAGCAAAAATCTATGAGTGTTCATGAGTACAGTCTGAAGTTCACCCAACTTTCCCGCTATGCACCGGAGATGGTTGCTGACATGAGGAGCAGGATGAGTTTATTCGTTGCTGGGTTGTCTCGTTTGTCGAGTAAGGAAGGCAAGGCAGCTATGCTGATAAGAGATATGGACATAGCAAGGCTGATGATCCATGTGCAACAGGTTGAGGAGGATAAGCTGAGAGACAGAGAAGAGTTTAGAAATAAGAAGGCTAAGACATCAGGGAATGAGTTCGGGCAGCAAAAGGGTAATGTGAACCGGTCTTCTTTCCAACATAAGCAAAAGGGACCTGCTCCATCATCTGCTAGTGCACCTGCACCAAGGAACAGAGGTGAGTTCAACAATCAGAATTCACAAAATTTCAGAGCTAGACCTGCACAGTCTCAAGGTAGTGTTGCACAAAGAGGTAATGAGACTCCTGCATATGCTAAGTGTGGTAGGAATCACTCAGGGGTGTGTCATGATTGCTCCACTGGTTGCTTCAAGTGTGGTCAGAATGGTCACTTTATGAAAGAGTGCCCTAAGAACAAACAAGGTAATGGTAATGGGGGGAATAGAGCCCAATCTTCATCAGTTGCTCCACCAGACAAAGCTGCATCTAGAGGAGCTACTTCAGGGGCAGGCGGAGGAGGAAACCATCTGTATGCTATTACCAGTCGCCAAGAGCAAGAGGATTCTCCAGATGTTGTCACTGGTATGATCCAAGTCTTTAATTTTGATGTTTATGCTTTGCTAGATCCAGGAGCGAGTCTATCTTTTGTGACTCCTTATGTTGCGATGAATTTTGATGTTCTTCCTGAGCAACTTCTTGAGCCCTTCAGTGTTTCTACACCTGTTGGTGAGTCTATTCTAGCTGAGAGAGTCTATCGTGATTGTACCATTTTCATTAATCACAAGAGCACCATGGCTGACTTAGTTGAGTTAGATATGGTAGATTTTGATGTCATTCTAGGTATGGACTGGCTTCATGCCTGTTATGCCTCAGTCGATTGTAGAACTTGAGTAGTCAAGTTCCAGTTTCCTAATGAGCCAGTTATAGAGTGGAAGAGTAGTTCAGCAGTGCCTAAGGGTCATTTCAATTCGTACCTTAAGGCGAGAAAGTTAGTTTCCAAGGGGTGTGTCTATCACTTAGTCCGAGTTAATGATTCTAGTGTTGAGACACCTCCTATTCAGTCAGTTCCAGTAGTAAGAGAGTTTCCAGAAGTATTTCCAGATGATCTTCCCGGAGTCTATCCTGAGAGAGAAATAAACTTCGTTATAGACATTCTTCCCGATACTCGTCCTATCTCTATTCCGCCATATAGAATGGCACCACCAGAGTTGAAAGATTTAAAAGAGCAGTTGAAAGATCTCATTGAAAAGGGTTTTGTTCGACCAAGTGTCTCACCTTGGGGCGCTCCGGTCTTATTTGTGAGAAAGAAAGATGGTTCTCTTAGAATGTGCATAGATTACCGTCAGTTGAATAAGGTTACTATCAAGAATAAGTATCGTCTTCCTAGAATTGATGATTTTTTTGATCAACTTCAGGGTGCCACTTGTTTTTCTAAGATAGACCTCAGATCTGGCTATCATCAGTTGAAAGTAAGAGAAAGTGATATCCCTAAGACAGCTTTCAGGACCCGCTATGGTCATTATGAGTTCCTAGTTATGTCCTTTGGTTTGACCAATGCTCCTGCAGCATTCATGGACCTTATGAACAGAGTATTCAAGCCTTATTTAGATATGTTTGTTATCGTATTCATTGATGACATTCTAATCTATTCGAGGAATGAAGAAGATCATGCTAGTCATCTCAGAATAGTTCTCCAAACTCTAAAGGATAAGGATTTATATTCCAAATTCTCTAAGTGTGAGTTCTGGCTTGAGTCTGTGGCATTATTAGGCCACATTGTTTCCGGTGATGGAATTAGAGTTGATAATAAAAAAATAGAGGCAGTATAGAATTGGCCTAGACCCACATCTCCAACTGATATTAGGAGTTTCTTGGGGTTGGCTGGATATTACAAAAGGTTCGTCGAGGGGTTCTCATCTATTTCATCTCCTTTGACAAAGTTGACTCAGAAAACAGTTAAGTTTCAATGGTCTGAAGCTTGTGATAAAAGCTTTCAGGAATTGAAAAAGCGGTTAACTATTGCCCCAGTGTTCACCTTACCAGAGGGAACACAAGGCTTTGTGGTATATTGTGATGCGTCCAGAGTCGAATTGGGTTGTGTATTGATGTAGAATGGCAATGTTATAATTTTTACCTCCAGCCAACTTAAGGTTCACGAGAAGAATTACCCAACCCATGATTTAGAGTTGGCTGTTGTAGTATTTGCTTTGAAAATATGACGTCATTATCTTTATGGTGTTCATGTAGATGTGTTCACCGATCACAAGAGTCTTCAGTATGTGTTTAGTCAGAAAGAGCAAAATCTCAGACATAGAAGGTGGTTAAAATTACTCAAGGATTATGACATAAGTATTCTCTATCACCCAGGTAAGGCTAACGTTGTTGCTGATGCCTTGAGTAGATTGTCTATGGGTAGTAATGCCCATTTTCATGAAGACAAGAAAAAGTTAGCAAAAGATGTGCATAGACTTGCACGATTAGGAGTTCATTTAATGGATTCCAATGAAGGAGGAGTAGTGGTGATGAATGAGGCTGAATCATCATTAGTGTCTGAAGTGAAAGAGAAACAAGACCAAGATCCTATTTTTCTTGAATTGAAGGCAAATGTTCATAAGCAAAAAGTGATGGCTTTTGAACAAGGGGGAGATGGTGTATTAAGATATCAAGGTAGATTGTGTGTACCAAGGGTGGATGAACTTCAAGAAAGGATTATGAAGGAAGCTCATAGCTCCAGATATTCTATCCATCCGGGTTTCACAAAGATGTATCGTGATTTGAGAGAGGTTTATTGGTGGAGTAGTATGAAGAAGGGCATTGCAGAGTTCGTTGCTAAGTGTCCGAATTGCCAACAAGTTAAGGTAGAGAACCAGAGGACTGGTGGTATGGATCAGAACATAGAACTTTTGGAATGGAAGTGGGAGATGATCAATATGGATTTCATCACAGGTTTACCATGGTCTCACAGGCAGCATGATTCGAGTTGGGTGATTGCAGATCGAATGACTAAATCAGGCCATTTCTTACCGGTAAAGACTACCCATTCAACAGAAGATTATGCTAAGTTATATATTCAACAGGTAGTCAGACTTCATGGAGTTTCGGTGTCCATTATTTTGGATAGAGGTGCACAATTTACTATACAATTTTAGAAGTCATTACAGAAAGGTTTGGGTACAAAGGTGAACTTGAGTACTGCTGTTCATCCTCAGACAGATGACCAAGCAGAGCACACTATACAGACTTTAGAAGATATGTTAAGAGCTTGTGTGATTGATTTCAAAGGTAATTGGGATGATCACCTACCTCTCATAGAGTTTGCTTATAACAATAGTTACCACTCTAGCATCCAAATGGCTCCCTATGAAGCTCTTTATGGGAGAAGATGCAGATCTCCTATTGGATGGTTTGAAATTGGTGAAGCCGGGTTGATAGGACCAGATTTGGTTTATGAAGCTATGGAGAAAGTTAAGACTATTCAAGAAAGTTTGAAAACAGCGCAGAGTCGTCAGAAATCCTATACTGATATTAGGAGAAGAGACTTAGAGTTTGAAGTAGATGATTGGGTATACTTTAAAGTTTCACCCATGAAGGGTGTTATGAGATTTGGTAAGAAGGGAAAACTTAGTCCCCGGTATGTTGGTCCTTACAGAATATCCAAGAGGATCGGTAACGTGGCTTATTAGTTAGAGCTACCGCAAGAGTTAGCGGCAATCCATCCAATATTTCACATTTTTATGTTGAAGAAGTGTATGGGCGATCCTTCACTTATCATACCTACTGAAGATATTGGTATTAAGGATAGCTTATCTTATGAGGAGATCCCTGTTCAGATTTTAGATCGTCAAGTTCGCAAGTTGAGAACCAAGGAAGTAACATCAGTCAAAGTTCTGTGGAGGAATCAATTTGTTGAGGAAGCTACTTGGGAAGCTGAGGAGGACATGAAGAAGAGGTACCCAAATATCTTCGAGTCCGGAGAAATTTCAAATTAAGTTACTAATCCTTTTCTTGGCATTTACTTTAAGTTGAATTGTTGTGTTTACATTTTTCTTGTTGGGTGTTTGAGCTGGATGTTAGATGTTACACCCTTAGCCTAATAAGAGAAATCTCATTCGAGGACGAATGTTCCCAAGGGGGAGATATTTTAACACCCCGTTATTTGAAAGGGCTAAAATTAGAAAGAACCATTTTTGGAAAGAACGAAAATCTAAAATTTGGCAAGTTATGTTAAGTATGACTTTTGGGTCAACTTCAAACGACCATAACTCTCAGTACATGATTAGTTAGATGGCAAATAATATGGCAAATAAGATGTCAAATGAAAGGTCTTGGAATTATCTTTCTAACGCCACCGAGTTTGCTAATTTTCGAGCTCGTATGAGGGAGATATGCCTGTTCAAAGTTAGGTTGTCTAGATAAGGAAAGTTAACCGGATTTTAAAGGGGTATTTTGAACTTTTCCATACCCAATTAATTTATTTTGTTTTTGGTAATTAAGTAGGTGTCTAAACTGAATTGGTTCAGTTTACGCATTCAAAGATTTCACGCTAGGGTTTTTAGAAAAAGAACTCAAGAGGAGAAAGGAGAAGAAAAGGTCAAGATTCGTCAAGTTCTTGCGATTTTGGTTGTGGATTTCTCCAAGGGTTAATCCCTACGAAGTATGTGAGTTCACATAGTGTTGAGTTCGTTCACCCACGCGCCAAACATGTTTACTTCATCATGAATTCGTCCTAAAAAGTTGAAAGTTTGAATGTTCTTGATGTGTGTTCTTGAATTTACTTTCGTTCTTGAATTGGGATGAGATTGAGGAGTTTCTTGAGATTTTAGTGTTGATTATTAGAGTTGTTTGAGTTAGATTCTTGTGTACATGTTTTGGGTATTTGAATCTAAAGAGAAATTGAGAAAAAAGATCTAATTTAATCGAATTAAGATCAGAAAATGAGTTGAAAAGTTCATCGGGTTTGCCTGGGGAGACGCTGGCGTGGCGTGCCCCTGATGCGCCAGGGAGGCTGCGGCAGTGCGCCTGAAATGGGTCTCTGAACTATGGGGGCTGGCACGGTGCGCCAGTGCTCCCCGGTCGTCTGCCCCCACCCATTTTTCGTCGTTTAGCCCGTTTGAGTCCTTCTAAAGTGTACTAACACTTCTTATCGATTTTAACTACTCTAAATGACTTCTAAACATCTAGAAATCATCCAGAAACATGAATCATAGCCTTGAATCCATAAATTAAAATTCAAGGAAAGTTAAGATCCAAGTCTAGAGAGTTCTTAGAATCTTTTCAAGAAGTCTTTTGAAAATGCTTTAAACTTGTTTTAAGACTTGAGTTTTGAGTTGAGTAAAGAGTAACAAATGAAGTTCATTTTCTTCAAAAGAGTATATGGGGACTATGTATTCCCAATGAGTAAATGTTTTCACATTTAAACAAGAGAGAAAACACCGATTTCCAAAAGAGCCTTTGAGCTAGTTTTTGAGTAAAGAGTAAATGTTTTCACATTTAAGCAATAGAGGAAACACTGATTTCCAAGAGAGCCTTTGGGCTAGTTTTTGAGCAATTATCTCAAATCACAGAAAGAGTTATATTTTTAAACATATGAGGTAGTTACATTTTTGGGAGTAGTATTGAGCACCGATTTGGGGACAAGTTGAGTTCAGATAATTCATGATCTCCATAAACCGTGTAACCAATATGGGTAGAAAAGGGTCATACTTTTTAGATGATTCCTTAGTGCTTTTAGCATAGACTAGTGGATCCACTTAGTAGTTAGGTTCTATACCCCCGGAAAGGTATAGGACGACCCTGGCAGCGTAAGGCAAAACATAGTATCATCACATAACTCATAGTGATGGTTGTCGGTTAGAGAAACTCCCACAGAAATATTTTGTATTCTTACATACACAAAGTTATTTGTATTTTCATATACAAACTGAATTATTGTGTATTTTTCAATACACAGAGTTGTTATCCATGTTTTAAAAGCTTCCTTTATATCGCATTTATATTATTGCTTTATATTGAAATGAGTTGAGTTGAGACCAGGTATGTTCCTTCAGTTCCTTTCAAGCTTATGTCTTGTTTTAGTATTCCCCTCGCATGCCCGTACATTCAATGTACTGATGCCATTTGGCTTGCATCTTTTATGATGCAGATACAGGTAATCAGGATCAACATCCAGAGCATCGTTGATCCAGTTGAGCTTCCGAGTTGTTGGTGAGCCTCCTTGCTTTCGGAGGATCCTTTTTTATTTTTTTATCCGTTTAGTTCATTAGGATGTCGTGGGTCTTGTCCCGACGTCCATCTCAGTTGTTAGAGGCTTCATAGACAATTAGTTGATGTTAGTTCTTGAGTCCTTCCATTTCAGTTTTGATGTTTGAGACTTGAGTTGCCATCTGGGCTAGTTGAATGTTTCTTTTAAGACATTCTAAGTTTATTGCATGAGTTTATCTTTTGAGACTGTTTTATTATTATTTAAGTCTTCCGCTAAGAGTTAAGCCAGGCCAAGGGTTCGCTTGGGGCCAACAATGGTTCTCGAGTGCCAGTCCCGCCCAGGGTATAGGCTTGGGGCGTGACACCTACATATTTCTAAGGTGTGTTATTCCAGGTTCCCGTAATTCAAAAAGTTTGATTGATGTCTATCTGCAACCATTGATAGATGAGCTCAAAAAATTGTTGTTTGAAGGCATATTGACTTATGATATATCAACTAAGCAGAATTTTATTATGCATGCTTCTTTAATGTGGATTATTAATGATTTTCCTGCATATGGGATGTTGTCTGGTTGGATGACGGCTGGAAAGCTAGCTTATCCGCATTGCATGAAAAATAGTAAGGCATTCAATTTAAAGCATGAAATAAAAAATACATGGTTTGATTGTCATTGGAAAATCTTGTCAATTGACCATGACTTTAGAAAGATAAAAAATGCATTCAGGAAAAATAAGATTGAAGATTACCCCTCACCTCCATTACTCATAGGACATCAAATTTTGAAGAGAGTTTCTCAATTACCTAAAGTTACAGAAGATTCACCTTTTAGACTTTCTGGATATGCTGTTGAACATAATTGGACCAAACAAAGCATATTTTGGGAGTTCTCATAGTGGAAGGATAATCTGCTACGACATAATCTTGATGTGATGCACATTGAAAGAAATTATTTTGATAATATTTTTAACACAGTGATGGATGTTAAGGGCAAGACAAAAGACAATCCAAAAGCTAGAATGGACATAAAGAAATATTGTAGGAGAAGAGAGTTGTGGCTACATGAGTTACAAAATGATAAATTAGTTAAGCTCAATGCCAGTTTTTCATTCACATTGGATGAGAAACATGAAATTTGTGAGTGGGTTAAATATTTGGGGATGTCGGAGGACAATGCTTCGAATTTAGGAAAGCGAGCAGATGTGAATGAAAGAAAATTTATAGGTATGAAAAGTCATGATTATCATGTCTTCATGGAAACTTTAATTCCTATCACTTTTAGTCATCTGCCCGAAAGGATATGGAAACCAATCACAGATATAAGTATTTTCTTTAAAAAATTGTATTAAGAAAAGTTGTTGGAGAGTAGTTTAGACAGGATGGAGGAAAATATTCCTGTTATTACTACTAAGTTAGAGAAGATTTTTCCATGTGATTTCTTTGATGTGATGGAGCATCTTCTAATTCACCTTGTACAAGAGGCCCGCCTCGGAGGTCCAGTTCAAACAAGATAGATATATCCATTTGAGAGGTACCATTAAAATATTCACTACGTTATATTGACTAAGATTTTTTTTTCCTTTATTAACATAAATAGATATATACATGCAGAAAAATTGGCAGTTCCAAGAAAACAATTAAGCAAAGGGGAAAGATCGAATTGCTTAATTATTTGCTTGTAATTGTCAATTTTTCTGCATGTATATATATCTATATATGTTAATAAAGGGAAAATAAACTTAGTGAATATAAATTAGTAAATATTTCAATGTTACCTCTCAAATTGATACATCCATCTTATTTGAACTGGACCTCCGAGGCGGGCCTCTTGTACAAGGTGAATTGGAAGATGCTCCATCACATCAAAGAAACAATATGGAAAGATCTTCTCCAGCTTAGTAGTAATAACATGAATATTTTGCTTCATCCTGTCTAAACTACTCTCTAACAACTTTTCAGAACACAAATCTTTAAAAAAAAACGTATCTCTGTGATTGTTTTCCATATCCTTTCGGGTAGATGGCTAAAACCGTTAGGAATTAAAGTTTTCATGAATACATGACAATCATGACTTTTCATACCTATCAATTTTCGTTCATTTATATCTGCTTGCTTTCCTAAATTCGAAGCATAGTCCTCCGGCATCCTCAAATTTTTAACCAACTCACAAATTTCACGTTTCTCATCCAATATGAATGAGAAACTGACTTTGGGCTTAACTATTTTACCATTTTGTAATTCCTGCAGCCACAACTCTCTTCTCCTACAATATTCCTTTATGTCCATTCTAGCTTTTGGATTGTCTTTTGTCTTTCCCTTAACATCCATCACTGTGTTAAGCAAATTTTCAAAATAATTTTTTTCAATGTGCATCACATCAAGATTATGTCGTAGCGGATTATTCTTCCAATACGAACTCTTTCAAAACATGCGTTGTTTGGTCCAAGTATGTTCAACACCATATCTAGAAAGTCTAGAAGGTGAAGCTCCTGTAATTTTAGGTAATTGAGAAAAATCTCTCCCAAAATTGATGCCTGTGATTAATGGAGGTGGGGGGTCATTTTCAATCTTAATTTTCCTGAATGCATTTTTCATCTTTCTAAAGTCATCGTCCATTGGATAGAACTGACGATGACAATCAAACCATGTATTTTTCTATCATGCTTTAAAGTGAATGCCATACTATTTTCCATTTAATGTGGGCAAGCTAGATTTCCAGCTATCATCCAACCAGATAACATCCTGTATGTAGGAAAATCATTAATAGTCCACATTAATGAAGCACGCATAACAAAATTCTGCTTAGTTGATATATCATAAGTCAGTATGCCTTCAAACCACAATTGTTTGAGCTCATCTATCAATGGTTGCAGATAGACATCAATCAAACTTTTTGAATTACGGGACCTGGAACAACACAACTTCGAAAGATGTAGGGACTTGTCATGCACATTTCAGGAGGAAGATTATACGAAGTAACAAATACATGCCATCAAAAATAAGGTGAAGCAACATTAGAGAATGGTGTGAAGCCATCTGCACACAACCTCAATCTAACATTTCTTGTTTACTAGAAAAATCAGAATATACATTATCAAAATACTTCCATGCTTCACCATCAGACGGATGAGACAAGACACCCAACGACCTTCTGTATTCACGTTGCCATCTCATATGTGGAGCAAACCCCATCGATGCATACAACCTCTTTAACCTAGGAATAAGAGGTAAATAATGCATCGCCTTAACTCGAACATCTTTCCATCAGGATTCCTCTTATAATGAGCATGTCCACAAAACTTACAATTTTCTAATTCACTATCAGTCTTGTAAAACAACATGCAGCCATTAACACAACAATGAATGCTATCATACGTCAATCCTAACTTGGAAACCAAACGCTTTGCCTATAGAAGTTCTTAGGTATGTAAACTCTAGATTGACTATTTCACCCAAAAGATCAACCGTTGAGTCCATAGCTGCATTAGAAACATTCCAATCTAATTGAATAGTCATTAATCTAACCGCAACTAACAAGGCAGAATGCGGACTCCCTTCACATAGTGGACTACTAGACTCTTTTAATTGATCATAGAAGCGTCTTGCTTCTTCATTAGGAGCTTCATCAAAATATTGTTTGGGTTCCATCCCATCTTGAACCCCGAAAGCATCATTGATCATTTCATGAACTCTATCATGTTCAACCCTATCATAATGTTCAACCCTAATTTGGTCATGTGGTGCAAACATATTATATTCATCCACGGGCATCAAATTATAAAACATACCATTCAATCCATTTTTTTCTTCATGATCAACCCATACAAAATATCTAGGCTTAAATTCATTACGGTACAAATGAACCATGACTGTATCTGGTTCAAAAACTTTTAAGCACCTACATGCACTATAAGGACACCTAACCAATCCATTATTCTTGTAAATATCAAGTATCATTGTATGGTCAATAAAACCTTTAACACTGTCAACAAACTCAGGTTTCAAACCACCACCAGTTTCATAATGCATATTATACATCCACAAACAATGATTCATCTACAAAAATATAGATATTCAATTATAAATTAAATTTAATAACAATTTAACTACATTAAACTAATTTAAATTTTTAATATATATTTATAATTAATTAATAATTATATTTATTATTATTTATTATTATTTAGCTAATTTATATACTTAATAATTAATTAGTTCATAAATACTACATTTCAAGATCTACAAAGTTTAAACTTAATTAAATCATAAACACTAATTAAGTTCAAATTAAGTTCAAAATTAACTTTATATTCCTAATTAAGTTTTCAAGTTATTATAAATTAATTAAGTTCAAATTAATTAAGGTCAATAAGATTTCAAGTACTTCAAAGTTCTAATTAAGTTCAAATTAAATTCAAGTTCTAATAAAGTTCAAAATTAAGTTCTAATTAATTAAGGTCAACAAGATTTCAAGTTAATATTCCTAATTAAGTTCAAGAATTATAAGAAATTCAAGTTATAATTATTTAAGTTCTAATTAAGTTATAATTTATGTTCATATCTAACTTCTCTAACTTTAAAATCACTTCATCAATTCCCAACTCAAACATCCATCTTATACTCAAAACACTTCAATTACTAACTTCTAACTTCAAATTAACAGTTCAATATCAACTCAAGAATACTCAAATTCAAACTAGTCCTAAAATTCCAAATTCAAACTAATCTTAAAATACCTTAATTCAAACTAGTCCTAAAATATCCAAATTCAAACTAGTCCTAAAATTCATAATTCAAACTAGTCCTAAAATCCCAAATTCAAACTAGTCCTAAAATACCCTAATTCAAACTAGTCCTAAAATCTCAAAATCAAACTAGTCCTAATATACCCAAATTCAAACTAGTCCTAAAATACCCAAATTCAAACTAGTCCTAAAATCTCAAATTCAAACTAGTCCTAAAATATCAAACTAGTGCTAAAATTAAAAATCTCCAATTCACTCACTAACTAACAATCAATAAATATAAATTCAATAAACTAATTACAACTAACTAACTAACAAAATCAAATATAGCTCAAATTGAACTTTTTTTAATGAATTAAACTCTAACCTTAGTGAAAAATTAAGGAGAGAATCAAGAGAGAGGAGCAGTGGCAGCGGCGACGCCTGGCGACTCGTGAGCAGCTATGGCAGCGGCGGGGACGTCGGCGCAGCTCAAATGCAAGAGATGAGGAGAAGAGAGAGAATGAGGGAAAGAGATAAACGGGAAAATCGCATCCAGTCTCACAAATATTTAAAGAAAAGCGACGGACAACGTCTCTTTGTCCCTCGCTTTTAAAAAAAATGTTTGACCAATATTTTGACTTCAAAGCGACGGACTAAACGACACTATCCGTCGCCTTTTTAAAGTGTTTGACCAGTCATTTGAACAAAAAGCGACGGACTAAGAGATGTCGTCCATCGCTCATTTAAAAAATAATTAACAAATTAAAATAACTCAAAAACGACGGACAACGTGGTTATTATTTTATTTAAAAATAATTATTTTTAATAAAAAGCGACGGATGACGTCTCTTCTTATAATAAATAATTAATAACTATATAATTTTTTGGCGCAAAAATCTACCAAAGAAAGCGAAGAAATTAGAGATACCATCCAAATGTTAAAAAATAATTATTCTTTTAAAAAAAATGACAGATAGTGTGGAAATTGGCGTCGCTTTTTTATCCGTCATTTTTAGCAGATTTTGAGTAGTGTAATTATATATCTATGATGAGAGAACAACTTCCACTCTCCGCCAAATCTAAAAGGAATGAAAAATAAGTGTCATGTAATATTAGATAAAATAATATATTCGTAATATCAATATAAAGCTCATAAATGAGATATTCTTACCAAGTTCAAATTGCACCAAATAATCTAAATCTTCCCCAATTCTAATCGTAACTAAGTAACTTTGAAGCCAATATTGACAACACACAAGATCTTGCACCAATTTAGGAGTGAATAATTTCCTAAATAAATCAAGAATACGTCCTCCAGTACGAAATGCACACTATGAAGCCACACTAGAAATAGAAACTACTAGCACATCACGGGTCATTTAAGCAAGAATAGAAAATCTAGGTGAGTTCATTTTCCACCAAACCAAGATATCAAAATCATCATTTTCATTCTCAGTTGCTTCACCTAGATACTTGTCCAACTCTGTTTTAGCATTCAAACTTCCACTGTCAGCTTTATGCTTCTTGAATTGTTGTGTAAATATTGCAACTAATTTTTAAGATTGAATTTGATGATTACTTACACTTGGTAAGTCCAATGTTCTACTAGCTGAAGAAATATATGAAGATGATGAACTTTGAGACTCTTTTGAATGTTTTTCTTGCATACTCATTGAACAAAGAAGCCATGTACTTCTTCACTTCATCTACCATTTTGTTTCCTAATTTTGCCCCCAACAAACTCACTAGTGCATAAGTAACATACTTATTCTTATAGAGCGGATCCAAATTACATGCAATATAAATAATTTTATTCATCTTTTCTGTTTTACCCTAATATGTATGAAATTTCCTTTCATGTTAGTTGCCATTTCAATCAAATCAGGATCTTCACTTTGTTTCATAAACGTCATGTTCCAAACTACCAGGTCGTACAAGCACCTACTCTAACACCTAGATAGAAGAACCCTTACACCCAATTTAAAACATGAAATGCGGAAGTGAAAAAAATATAAACATAACACCGTGTTTAAATAAGTAACCTAAAACTTAGTTAAAACAAAGTAATTTTTTCAAGAATTACACTAAACCCTCCCAAGGATCTAGTGTAAACAGATACAAGAGCTTCTAAGGAATACAATTTATGAAAAAAATAAGACACAACTCCCACCATAAGAGAGGAAAAGTAGAAACTGTTGGAGATCATCTTCGTCTTCGTCTAAGAAATATTACTGACCCTACAACCAGACTATGTCAAGTGTCATAGCAAGAGTAGTATCAGTACAAACAACATCAACGGGTAGTTATCATCAGTCGACCAAAATCCACCACATAATATCATGCAACTAATCAAAGAAACATGAAACTTGGAGATAAAAATAGGATCACAGTCCACTCAATCACCACTCTCACTACCAGTAGCATTACCTTGGAGTTCATACACTCTATAACAAGTTAACCCACCTTCTTTCACTGCCAAATCCACTATCTAGGCCATTCCATCCTCATATCAAATCATAACGTAACCCTTCTATCATATAGAGATTTACCGAATATAAGACCACTACTAACTCTGTTATCCAGTCTACTATTCTTCCTCAAACTGTCATGCCAACACCCAGACCCTTGACTAATTTAGTAAACCAGTTGCAAAACTCTTACTATACCACCTTGACTCAAATCTCCCTTATCAGATATGTCATAGATCACCAAGACTGACAATACAGTGCAAGCTAGTAAATAAGCCAAACTCTTGGTAGAAATCCTGATTTAATATAACGATTCAATCTAGTCGTTATTAGTAGGTCCATAGGAAAGGAATTTGGGCCAGAAAACTTTTGTAGTAGTAACTTGAAAATTCTTGGCTAGGCCAGCCTTAGACGGAATCTGGGCTAGGTGAGGTCTAGGGTCATTCGAGAAAGGATGGGGCTTTTTATTTAGATTTGACTGAAGTATACTTGTAGACAAGACATTAAGGAGTACATAAGACCTTTCATAATCAAATTCGGGTAAGTAGAACTCTCAAATTTTAACTAGGTGTGAAAATCATGAGTCAGGACGTTAAGAAAAGAGTTTGTGTTGTAAAAAGGGCCTATTTTTTTATGTTAAGCCGTAGGAAATCTGTCGACCTCGCTATAACAGACAAATTATCACTATAGTGATGCTCAGACCTCTATAGCGAGGTAAGTTGTCGCTATAGAGACATCACTATAGCGATTTTGCCATCGCTATAATGAGAGAATTGTGATTTTATGCAAAAAAAAAACTGCCCAAAACCCCTATTTTCTGTAATTTAGAAGAGAGGGGCGATTTTGGGCAACCTGCATCACTTTTCCCATGAAATCACCGGTTAAGGTAAGAATTTGACCCCCCCACTCTTGTTAAATGTTTCTTAAGCCTTAGAAACTAGGTGGTTAATATTGGGGAAAAGTTTTGAGCATGAATTCATGGTGGGAAGGAACCCTAAGTTGGGGAAGATGATCTCATAATGGCCGGCGTTGGAATTTATTAGCAATTCGGGTAAATTAATAGGCTATTTGTGATTAATTGAATATTATATTGTTTATTTTAGACTAAGAATAAGTCGAGGCACTTCGAAAATAGAAAGTTTGGGCTATTTAGAGTTTTAAAGGGGCTTGATTCGAGGTAGGTAATGGTTATATGCTTCCAAGATATTTGTATTTTCATGTTTATTACTGGTAGAGTCATGTTGTGAAATGTGTGATAGGAAGCATGTGAAATGAACTTGCAATTGTAACTTGTTGGTTCAAGTAGTCTTGTTCATTGTGCTGTGGGTTGATCATGTTGTGGTGTAATGTTTTATGCATGCTTATTGTGCTTGTTGGTTGGATCTGGTACCACGCCAGTACATGATATTATTGGTTGGCTCAGATACCATGTTTGGTATGATTATATACAGTTCGCTTGGATACCACGCTTGGTATGCTACTATAGTTTGGTTTGAGGTTCCATGAGAAGACTGGTACTTGCATTATGATCGTGACATGTCATGCATTGGTTAGTTCATGTTGTTGTTTTCATGTCATGTGACTGAGAGTCTAAGTGTGGCTGATGTTTGTTGCTAGATTGTATATTGCCTTATGATTCTATTTAGTTATGAACTGTTTATATGTGTATGTTGGACTAGCCGCATGATCCTACCAGTATACTGTTGTTTGTGTATTGATACTACAATTGCTTCTTTTCTTGTTGAGTGCAGTGAATCTTTAAGCGGCTGATCCGAGACCTTAGTTAAGAGATATCTTATTCGAATCCAAGGGTGATTTTCGTCTTTCAAGCTTCTAGGGATTCCTCTATATATTCTTGTCTATTTGTTTGGACACAACCTTTTGATTTAGTATGTTTAGTTTTTGGGGTTACATCCCCATTTAAATTTATATTAGAGTTTTGGTATGGAGTCTTTCAGTTCTTAGGGGTATTTCCGCGCTATTGTTTTCAAGAGGTTGGGTTGATTTATTGGGACTCAATTCCTTAGATAATTCAAAACTATTTGTTTATTTATGATGAATTTGGATGTTGTTAATTGGTTTTGAGTTGTTGTCGGATTAGGCTTTAGTTCTCCCACCAGATGGTTAAGTGTGGGTACCGCTCACGATGGTTCGGGGTCATGAAATTTAATAATGCTCCAGTTATACAAAATATGAACATGTATGCACGACTTAGTAAAACAGATAATATACAATTATAACCACCATAAAAAACATAACTCTGGCTCCCAGTCCTCAAGCGGACTTAACATTCACATATCACAAGATCCACAACATTACAATCAGCCATACATGATTCACCACACCTTTCAAATAACACAAACCTCCAAGGATACCTAAAACATTATTACGGTATTTAGTATGCAATCTTGGTCTACAAAAAGACCAACCCAACATTTAACCAGACCGACTACTCAGAGACCAACATGTGATAAATATAATACAATAAATAAACCTGATTCTCTCATGGAACTCACACACAAACTCTTAGTGGACCAGCATGGTACCTGATCCAATTGTTAGTATGTACCGGTGTGGTACACGATCTAATCATTAGTTTCTACCGGCATGGTACCCGATCAAACTGTTAGTATGTACATATGTGGTACCCTATCCAATTTTTAGTATGTCACTCAAGTGCTCTAACTGTATAACTAAAGAAATTCAACCAAGCGCGAGTATATGGTGGGAGTAACTATGACTCTCTTAAGATAGTCAAATGCCTTGTCATCTAATTAGTGACGCGCAAGAATGGATTAACAAGATTCCTAATGTCCCTGTCTACTATCTAACGAAACCACAACCAAGGAAAAGGGATGAACTGACAATATCTAACCAAAAGGGAGGGACCTTACATACAATAATTATTTGATAACAAATCAACAAGAATAAAATCAATGAAATGATTAATCTAGATCATTAAATTTTAGAAAATTGTGGAGGCCTGCATGTGACACAAAGTGGGAAGACAAATTTAGTTAAATTACCTTGGTGTAACCATTCGACATATCTTGCAAAATACAACCAGAAAGACACCTCCTACAATTACAAATTTTACATTGGCATGAACCTTCTTGGATTGTGTCAAGAGAAAAATCCACAACAACCCAAATACCTGTAGGATGTAGGTGGAAGAAGTGGAGAAATTTTGTTTCACGGACAGAGACCAGAAAATAAATAATTTGATTTTTTTGAACCTACAAATTATTACTTTCTAGATCTTAGTATAAGAAATGAAGACTAAAAAGGAGATGCGACTCCAACAAAATGAGTAAGAAGAAATGCTAATAGAAGAGTACCGCTCGTAGTTCCACCTACGTCACTGGAAATCATATAAAAAGTAGAGGTTTTACCAACAATGCATGAGAATATTTCAACCCATCACTCTGCATATAAAAAAACATAGTGCATAGGAAAAGACAAATAATAATTGGCCAACACACACTTCTTTTATTGACTTCAAAATTTAATTTAATTGATTCAATGATATGCAACAACTAATTGTATCACCACTTAAAAAAGGAAAGAAATATGTCAAACATAGTCAAAGTAAGAGTAGAACCATACATAAAAACAAAAATGAAGTAACAATTATACAAACCAAACAAAGTGATAAGTGTAAACAAATGAAAGTTCATAATAAATTTTATGGAAGGAGGAAAGCACTAAATTAATGATGAAAAAGCTATCTTGTCCATCAATGTCTCCACCAATATCAAACTGTTGTATCATCACTGTACCAGAGGCCATGGTTTCATGCCAGTGAATCAAGTAAATGATCTTGCATATTCCTCAAAATTCAATGTTTCTCTACGTCCATCCAAGTTTCTGACCCAAAGAGATCTATTTATCTTAACTAAATTAAGCAGCTCATTTATGATAGAAAAAACAAGTCTCGTTAACATTGACTTCTCATATGTTACATCTTCAATAACCATGCTTGTGTGAGCTAACTACCATGCAGCTCACCATATGCTTGGTTTTTGAAGATGTTACATATGACAAATCAATGTTAATGAATCTTTTTTTTTCTGCCATGAATGAGCTGCTTAATTTTGCAAATATCAATTAACCTCTTTGGTTATGAAGCTTAGATGGAGGTGGAGAAACATTGAATCTTGAGGAATATGCTAGATCATTTACTCTATTTACTAGCATTAAATCTACACATTTTACAATAAAAGCCACAAGGGCATCTGGTACAGTGATGAACAACAATTTGACATTGGTAGAGACATTGATGGACAAGATAGGCTCCTCATCATTAAATTAGTTCTTTCCACCCTTTCATGAAATTTGTTACAAACTTTCATTTGTTTACCACCTATCACTTTGTTTGGCTTGAATAATTGTTCTTTTTTGTTTTTATGTTTGGTTCTACTCATATTTTTACTATGTTTAACATATTTATTTCCTTTTTTCTTTAGTGGTGATACAATTACTTGTTGCATATCTTTGAATCAATTGAATTGAACTTTGAAGTCAATAAAAGAAGAATGTGTTGGCTCATTATTGTTTGTTTCTATGTACTATGTTCTTTATATGCAGAGGTGATGAGTTGAAATACTCTCATGCATGGTTGGGAAAACTTCTATTTTTGATGTGATTTTAAGTGATATAGGTGGAAGTAGGAGCGGTACTTTTCTATTAGTATTTCTTCTTACTCAATTATTTGTTGGAGTAACATATCTTTTTTATTTTTCATTTCTTATGCTAAGATCTAGAAAGTATTGATATGCACATTCATACATAATTTTAATTTATTTCTGATCTGGTTCTTGTCCGTGAAATAAAATTTCTCTGCTTCTGCCATTTACATCCTAGAGGTATTAGGGTTGTTGTGGATGTGTATCTTGACACAATCCAAGAAGGTTCACGTCAATGTAAAATTAGGAATTGTAGGGGAGTCCTTCTGGTTGTATTGTGCAAGATATGCCTAATGGTTACTCCAAGGTAATTCAACTTAATTTGTCTTTCCACTTTGAGTATCATTTCGGCCACAGTTTTTTAAAATTTAATGAGCTAGGTTGATCATTTTTCATTAATTTTCTTCTTGTTGATTTGTTATCAAATTATCATTGTAAGTAAGGTACTCATTGTAGTGAGTTCCCTTCCTCTTAATTAGATAATGCCAGTTCATCCTATATTTAGGCTCTTGTAAGTGTTGATTTTCTTGTCATTTGCTTCTAATTTTCAGTTTTCCTTGGTGGATTTTGAGATGGAGTCAATAAAATACTTTGAAAGATTTATCCTAATAATTTGAGCCCTATATTGATATTTGATAATTCTACGGTTGATAGTATTACACTAATTGCTTGATTGACTTACTTTCAATTAGAAATTAGTTCTTTGAGTCTATTTTGTATCTTGAATTTATAAATTTATGAACTTTGTATAAGGTAAAGTCTCTCTACTTTTATCCTTAATGTATAAGCTACACATATGATGTATCATTCTACAGCCTCCATAACAGATGGTTATGATCTCATGCCTTACTTGGGTTAGGTTTTCTATGTATTGATTTTCATGACCAAGATATACACAAGATGGTTATGATCTCACGACCTTGACTCAAGACCTAATCCTATCTCAAAACTTAACCAAACCCCTACTCAAGAGTCATTTGAGACCCGACCCCAATACAGACTCAAGACATGACCCTATCCTAGATCTAAGACTCGACCCTTTGTTTTGTTTCATAAATTTTGGTTGTTGTTAAAGATATGTCACATATGTTATATTTAATTAGTTAAAAATAGTATTTTTAAAACTTGTGGTTGTATAAGTAGATAAATTAATAAAATCTTATAATATGTATTCCCTTTGTCCAAATTTATATGGCATAGTTTCCTTTATAGTCAGTCTAAGAAATTGACACATTTCAATATTTAGAAACAATTTAACTTCAAAATGTCCATTTAACCCTTGATGAGAAAGTCTTTTTTTCTTTCTTAAACTTTGTGTGCCCAATCAAACTACATCATATAAATTGAGACGAGGCAAGTAATATTTAATTATTTATGGATATTTGTTGTGGATATTTAGGTACATGAAAGTGTTAATATATCTAAAAGGAAACAGTAAAAGTTTAGTCAAATTAGATGAGTTCGTTATAACCCATAATTCAACCCATCTTGACCCAGCTTATCTTAGTCCCTGTAAGCTTTGGGAAAGTTTGGGTATTGACCCATCTACTGTTTCATACCATCTTAACCCCCCAACTTCCTTCCAAACAATCCATTTGCCACCCATAAGTATGGGGTGGTTGTTGATGCTTGTGGTGGCTAGTAATGGGAGCGGGATCTGTTGAATATTGTTCGTGAAAGGCACAATCAAATTCTCACAACTTGAGTTTTATTAATGCAAAGTAAGGACCCGCTTCGGTCTTACAATCTTGATCATACTTGTCGCTTGCTTCAACAACACTCTTTACTTGAGCACTCACTCTTATTTTCTTACTTGCTTTCTTTGAGCACTTTCTTGCTTGGTTGGTTACAACTAAAATGAACCACCTCTATTTATAGGTGGTGATCGAAGAATCTAGCTAAGCTTTTTTCATCTTTATTCTAGAATGTTCTAGAACTACCTTTTCTGGAATATTTCTAGACTTTTCTCTCTAGAATACTCATCCTAGAGATCTTCCTTTATATCTTTACAACTATTGAATATTCTAGATTTTCTTTAAAATGTCTTGGATATTAATTAAGTTTGTGATAAATTCTTAACACTCCCCCTTAACACTAACTTAAGTTTTTCTGTGCGTCCGTTGTGAGCTATTCTTTATACTCTGCAAGCATCATAACGTCCATTCCCTTTGAGGATCTCCACCTTCATCTGATTATTCTGATCCCTACTCTTTGAAGCTTCTTCAAAGGTAGTAGTCTCTTTGATATTGACCACCTCTGCTAATGTTGCATCTATATATTTGGCGTCTGGACATTTCAGTGTTGTAGACCTCTTTCATTGCAGTTGTGATGCTTCATGGACTTGTTTTTGCAACACATCTGGAGTTTTGCCACCTCCAGTTTGCCATAAGCTCTTTTTTTTTCCTATTGTGGAGATATCTCTAGCGTAGGTTATTTAGGTTCTCCTCTTACCTCTTGGTTAGTTTCTATCTTGTTCTTTTCTTCTTCTTTTTCTTAAATGTTTTTGTAGCTCTTGCTCCAATTTCCTTGAATCTAGAAGGAAGAATTTGTTGTACCACCATGTTGGTGCTTTATCAAGTACCACATACGTTCAATCGGTTGGCATGACATATATTGACTCTATTCTTCTTCCTTCCATGATTGGCGAACTTGTTACTTTCAAGCTTTGATATACCTTTACATCATTTGACCCGAACATAACATAGTTTCCTGAAGCTGTTAGTTGTGACACGGATATTAAGTTCTTTTTCATACTTGGAACATGGTAGGCATTTTGAAGTTTCACTTGTCTCAAGCTATGACAAGGCACATACACCATCTTGTTAACGTAAGTTATTGGCATTCTTGAATTATTTGTTGTAACCACAACTCGATCGCCCTTAGATTCACTCATGTTGATATTTTTCTCATCACAAGTCACGTGATAGGATTATCCTATAATTAACGATCCAATCTTGTTCATAATCGACCAGTTTCTCACTTATAGTTGCAAGTTCAAGCTCATTTTCTTTGCTAGAGTGACAGGTGACATGCTCCTCTTGTTGATTACTTTCTTCAATTGCATAAGAGGTCTCAAAATTCCAAGCTTCTTCATCTTTATTGTTTTGGATAGAAGTAGCTACTTACCTTCAACTTTCTTATACCAGCAATCTCTAGCATAGTGTTTTTCCTTTACACAATTGTAGCACTTTTCCATTTGACGGTTGTTGATGTGTTTCACCTACTTAGTTTTTCATTGACTTCTTTGATGTCGATTATTTTTTTCTCCCCATGGTCGTGATCTTCTCTCCATATCTTTTTTTTGATAGTATTGCCTTTTGCTGAAGAGTGGTTTATCTTGATCTTTAAGAAGAATTGATAATGTCTTCTCCAAGTCTGCTTCATTTGTCAACAAATTTTCCAACTCAAATAAAGTTCGTTCTATGTCCTACCCCTCGTGTGGCCGTAATTATGCTTTTATACTTTGGTCTTAGACCATGGACAAATATTCTCCTTATTCTTGTTTATGTGATAGCATTCTCTAGATCTAACTTTGATATTTCATCAGATAAAGATTTTACCTTTGAGAAGTATTGATTGATTATCATATTCTGATGAGAGATCGACAAAAGCTCATTTTCAAGCCTTTGTAATATCACATTATTATTCTTTGTAAAAATCATTTCCAATGTGCCCCAAGCTTCTTTAAGTGTCTTGGCATTCTTAATCCACTGTAGGAACTCATCATCACTAGTTACAATGAGAGCGTACATGGCCTTTCCAGCTTTGACCTTCCACATTTTTGCTGCTTCAGCATCTATTAGTGGTGTAGTGTCGGATCCACTGATGATATCTCATAATTCTTGGTCGAGAAAGTAATATTGCATTCTCGTGCTCCATGATCCGTAGTTATTTGTGTTGGTATTCTCAACACTATTGAGAGTGCTTGCAAAATCCGTCATTGATAAGTGCCTCGTGACTTGTAGTTTCCAAGAGTAGATTGTAGGATCTTTTTTTCTTTGATTTGCTACCTCTCTTTATCCAACATGCTCTTATACTACTTGTTGAATATTGTTGGTGATAGGCAGAATCAATTTCTCACAACTTGAATTTTATTAGTGCAAAGTAAGGACCCGCTTCGGTCTTACAATCTTGATCACATTTGTTGCATGCTTCAGCAACACTCTTCACTTAAACACTCTCTCTTATTTTCTCACTTGGTTTCTTTAAGCACTTGCTTTTTTGCTTGGTTGGTCACAACTCAAATCAACCACCTCTATTTATAGGTGGTGATGAAAGAATCTAGCTAAGTATTTTTATACTATAATCTAGAATGTTTTTCTAACTACCTAATTCTAGAACTACCTTTTCTAGAACATTTTAGACTTTTCTCTCTAGAATACTCATTCTAGAGATCTTCTTTTATTTCTCTACAACTCTTGAATCTTCTAGATTCCTCTTTGAAATGTGTTGGATATTAATTAAGTTGGTGATAAATTCTTAAGAGGATCATGCCTCAAAAGTTGATGATAGTGATTGTGGGTTAATAATGGATAGAGTAATGATAAAAAGTCTATATTTAAATGAGCAATTATCTAATGATTAAATTCCATCCAACATTTAAATAATTCATACCTATTAAGAACAAACTTTGGATTATATCAAAGAAAAAAACACTTAATAAATTGTAATGTGAATGATATATATTCAGACTTTCCGCAATTAGAAATAAACGGGACCTTAATCAAAGATTCTTTAATCTTTACATTCCGAGCTAGGTTGCCTACTGACTAGATAAAATATAGATAAGCTGAACACCACACTACTTTATGAACTATGGGTTAGGGTTTCACTTTACAAGTACTATCTCCCACCCCCATAACTTGGTAAAAGGCCTTAAATTTTCTTTATATGATCTAATTGATCTTCAAGCATTAACTGGGGTTTCTGAAACAAATTTTATAGGCATTGCACTTCAAGGTTACAAGTCACATGCACTAATACTAGAAAAGTACGTAGAATTTGCAAATTTGAGATGATGCCAAAAGTTTAGGATAATCTTCCTTTAATAACGAACTTTGGTAATTTCAGTTTTCTCTTATAATATTACTTTGTCAATTGATTTGATGTAATAAAGATCAGGATTTCCTAGAATAAAATACAAAGTACATATGTACATATAAAAAATCAAGATTTAAAATACACAAACAAGATGCATCTCAGAACATTACCTTTAGCCATTTGAATGTATATGAAGATTGGTAATCATTTCTCACATAGATTTCTTCTTAGAACTGAGCTATCATGATCCCATCCTTTCTTCCACTATTGCACAAGTTTTTATCACCATGTTGATCTCAGGTTAAACTTTCTTGCCAATTACTATCGGTGACTGTAGGTCAAAGATTACTATTTAATAACTTGCACTTATAACCTAACAATAGCATATGCTTCTGATGCCATTTCAAGTACCTGAATGATATTCATTATCCATCAAAACTAATACACGAATTTAACTCTGATATATATAGTTTTTGACATGAAACCAAGGATCATTATTAGTGTAGCTTACTGGCAGTCTAAAATAAATTTAACACATGTGAATTATCATTGCACGACAATTCGAGATAAGCTTAAAACTGAGGTGTGATACAAGGAGAATTCTGAGGAGAGGTAATACAACCATCTCCTTAGAGTGAGAATCACTTAACTGTTGTCAGTTCCAATGGATGGTGAAGAATTCTAAAGTACTTGCATTACACCAGTCTTCCATCAAGAGGTAATGAAATGCAACTACCTTTCAAATTTGTAATTTTAAATAAAACACCACTTTCATTTAAAGAACTAAGTGGCGTCTTCAACCTTCTCCCTCAGAAATTGGATGCCAATAAGAATGTCCTTGAGAACTGCAAGAGCATAATCAAACTCATGCTTGAGAACCCAGGAATCCTTAGTGTGGACGTAGCTCATAATGATGAAAGCCTTAGAGTTATAACACTATCAAGCATTAGATTTATAGCATTGTTTGACATGAAGGGGAGGTATGCCAACTAAATTGAAGTAATTTGCATTGAGAATACGCGAGATGATCATGCCATAATGCAAACTGAGAGGATCAAAAGAAACTTTAATCATATAGTTAAGCACGAAAGAGGAAAGCTTGAGCTTACGCTTTGATATGAGGCAGTAGGTAAGCATAGTATCATGTTGAGTGAGTAAGGGAGGATAAATACCATGCACGAGGTATGAGAGTGGTAGCCATGATATGAGCAATGACCCTAGTTTCAAAAGAAAGACCTTTAGGACCTAGATGAGCGGGGAAATAGTTGGAGCTTTCAAGAGAAAGAAATTTCATGGCTTGGTCGAATGAGACCTCAAAATTAGAGGGCCAGGAGTTGTTCAAAGAGGCATAGAACCCAGAGCTACGAACTCAAAAAATGTTATCGACCATGGCACATTCAATAAAGATTCACTTACCAAGAACAATGATTTTAAGTTCATCATGTATAGAGGATCTGATATTAGAGCAGAAGAGACGAACGAATTGGAGTTCATCATGTATTGTAGTTTTCTAATTTTGATAAATCGGACAATAAGAGAAGAGTTGACAAACAAAAAAAACTCGTAGATCAAAACTGAAGAATCTAGGCAAATCAAAGAAACCTCATTTATTTTCTTTCATCGCATAATAGCATAACCAAATGGAGCCACCAAACTTTTGTTGTGAATCTATCTCAACACATACATACTAGATGCTGCACTTGAAAAGGATGAGTTACCAGTTTCTTGCCCATGATAATAGAAACTAACAAATATATACCCCTACTTGCGCCACTTGAACATTTGTTCTTTACCTATTTTATTTTCTTGTGCCCATAAGAATAAAATATAATATATGTTATAAAATTTGCAAATATATATGTAAAATTATAAATTTTAAATAGTAGTTATATAGTTTTTCTTGTTTTGATTTTTCAGTTATTTTTTATTTAAAAACAAAACCATTCCAAATTTTATTGGCTTTTAATATTAAAAATCAAACCTTAAAAATTATTGACTTTTTATGATATGATTTGATTTTTGGTATGGTTCAGTTTATCTGTTTTGAGTGAACACAGCCTGAAATTACCTAGATGGTTTAAATATACCATGTATTCATTAGCGTTGTCCAATATGGACAAACATTCCTTGTGATATTAATATTTTGATCATGTGTATACCACATAGCATGACACTTCAGTGCTCAAGTCCAATTTACCTCTTCCCCTTATTTATTCTTCCACCACAAGCATTTATTATCTTTCCCTCACCATTTCTAGTACCATCAACATCACTAAAATTACATTTAAGTTTTCTTTTAGAAATTTTAGTCGGCTTTTCCTTTCTGGAACACATGTTAAAACACTCCTACTACTGATGTTGATAACGTCTCTTTACTGTTGTTACACCCTTCTCTCTCTTATTTTTAATGTTGATAACTTTGTCCTTCGATGACCTAGATCATTCGACGATAGGTAAGCAGCCCGTTAAGGTGACCCCAACAACCATAAGCAAACACCAATGAAGTGCAATAAAATTCATCAATGACCTTGATGATGACTGAAATCAAGTTTTTGTTTCTTCTTATTTATGATTTACAACGTCAATCAAGTTTTGTCTCAATTTTCTACCATAGATATTTTATCTCAAAATCAATTGTGATTTACACCGCAACTGATTATGTCATAGTAGGAGATTAGTGTATCGTTTGTTGAGGCACTATAAATGAATGTGTTGATAAGGCAAAGAATGTGTGCTAGAAAAAAAAACATTAAATCATGTGGCACCACGAAGAGATGGCCCTATTGATCGGATGGGATTGTCTTCATATTGATCGGATGGGATTGTCTTCATATTGATCATATGATGACTTAAATAAAGAATGTGGTTATAGTCAAATAATATTTTTCCAGTAAGAAAAACTTTATTTTTCGAGGTCATGTTAAGATTTTGTCAATAACTTTTTCAATATTGAATTATAGATATTTCAAATGCATTTAAACGGTTCCATGCTTTTAAGAATTTGTACATAATGCATTCATGTTTTGCTAAGTCTCGTTCCAACTTTAACGATGGAATTATTGAGATTCATTGAATATATCTATGGGTATGGGTGTACTGACATTTCATTTACTTGGAATCTACTTTGGGTTATGTCAATATTGATACAT
Source organism: Solanum etuberosum (assembly GCA_029582245.1). NCBI lineage: Eukaryota > Viridiplantae > Streptophyta > Magnoliopsida > Solanales > Solanaceae > Solanum > Solanum etuberosum. The sequence continues at coordinate 42,800 of JAJONR010002719.1, forward strand.
GTTTTTCAAATGACCGAGTTACAAGTCCGGTCATTCTCTTTCTCCAACAACTATCGGCTAGCTTTGGTTTGTTTCATGGAATAAATATGTTTTGTTCTTCATATTCAATCGTGTATTTATTTATTTATTTGTTGTTTTTAGGATTCACTAGGAAGTCCTTGTCAGGTGTAATTTATCAGATTTTTGTAAGAGGCTCCATAGATAGTGTGAGTTGGGTTATGATTTTCATGTTTGTGTTACATTTCACACAAAATAAGATTAACTTTATTTTGACATAAAATGTAACAATTTGTTTTTGTAAAAGAGAATGATCAGTCTTGGAATTATGCCATAGTCTTATCAAATCATATTTTAAGTAGATTTTCTTATTAAAAAAAAGAAGAGAAACTACATTAGGCTGCATAGTATTTCATATTTAAGTATGGAGATAAAAGTCAAGATGATCCACGCATTCAAGTTAAGGCACCAGATGCCGATTCCAACTTGATCAGAAATTGGTCTTATGAGAAGATTATTTTTTATGCTACTGATACTTTTCATAAGTTTGTTTGTACCAGATTTTATTATTTTCAAGATGTACCTAGGAATTGGCCTCAAATTGTGGAAATTTTGGAAGGATCGCAACACAAATATAGTTATAAGATTGTGATGTGGTTTCACCCTCTTCCTGGTTGGTACAAGTGTAATATAGATGGTACATCCAAGGGTAATCCTATCCCTAGTTTAGTTGTTTTGTGTCAGAAACAGTGATGGTGATACTTTAAGAGTAAAAGAGACAATTTTACCAGTTCCAACCAACCTTGTGGCAGAAGTAGTGACTGTAAGAGAGAATTCATTATTGCATCGAAAGAAATTTATTTCCCCTAATAGTAGAATTGTATTCTTTTTCAATGAAAATTTTTATTGAAGAAACTTGGAGGTGCCCTGGAGTGTTGTTAAGGAGGCTGAAGCAATTAGTAGCCAGTTGAAACACACTCTAAGGGAAGGCAACATTCTGGATGACTTTTTTTGTTGACTTAGTGGTTAGTTTTGCAAGTACCTATTTGGTGGAAACTTTTCAAGACCTTCCTAATGCAGCAAAGATAATTCTTAGCATGCACAAATTCAATATGCCTAACTTTAGGCTTATTTAGCTTCACAACAGTTAGATTGATACTTTGGTTATTAATCATTATGCTTGCACACAAAGGAAACTAGGAAGAGATAATATTACTCTAATGCAATGCCTGAAATGATTTCATATAATCTTTCTATCATGCCATCTGGTGAGAGGTTAAGGTGTACAATGATAATATACTAAGCCATAGGTATTGGGTGAGGTTTTCTTTTACTGCTTTCTGGTGCAACTAGTGACTTTTGGTTTAAAGATGTTTGGTCACTTACTTTACACTGATTTTTATCTTAGAGTGCTTCCAATGATGTGTGATACTAATCTCTTTTTAATTCAACCTATCAAGGGATAACAATCGGAAAAAAATTGTGAGTGCTGGGTGACCTACATCCATTAAACAAAATAAAAAAATATCTATTTTTTAAATTTGTGCTGGATAATTAATAAGGAAAAAATTGATTGAAAAATTATCTATTTTTTAAATGTGTGGCCTTAATTTTTATAAAACTCATCTTATCAATGATAATTAATAAGGAAAAGAATAATGTTTCTTACCTAATAGCTTTCCGGGTGAATAAATAGTTTTGCTTCATGAGTATGTTTCAGATCGAAAATTGATGTTTTGTCTCGACAACATTTCTATAATTTTTCTATAAAACAATAGTAGAGGCTTTTCCAATCTGACTATGGAAGCAAAAGAACATGATGATGGCATAGTGGTGATTGAAATACATAAGAAGGTTCATTTTATCAAATCTATAAAACAAAGCAACAAATGGAGTAGTAAGAACTGAATTGAAGCGTACCTTGAACTTTAATTGCTCCACTTGTTTCTACTGTTGTTGACTTTCCTATCTTCAGATCCATCATGGCTGGTAGTGGAGGACAAAGAGAAAACATTGAACATATCACCAGAGTATTGTCTAGAGTTCTCAAAGATTTCTCTAGATTTCTTTAGTCGCTTCACTTTCCTATTTGAATTTTGACTTTCCACTTTTTATTTTGTTTTATTTGATTAACTTTTTAAATTTTTTTATGAATGGGCTTAGCACTTTGGACTAGCCCATTCATGTAAATATCTATTTGATTAATAAATATGACCCATTTGGTGTTTTTGAAGAAAATAAAACTTAGTGTGTGTTCGCCCCACAATGCACTAGGTATTTGAAATCAAATAATGCAAGTTCTATGTCATGACTTTGAATAACCAAGTATTCAAAAATTTAAAGTCCCAGTTGTTTTATAACTGGTACATACCTTTCTTGAAGTGCCAAACTCTACTCAAACTATGTCCATTGGCCTCGACTATTCAAAATTATGAATAACATGTCTAAATTAATTTCATAATTTTAGAACCTCTGATATCAAAGTGAACCCATGATTAAAAGGATTCAATATATATTATATATAAGTAAAAATTAATATTGAGTTTGTATATGGAAACAAAGCCAGTGTATGGAGTCATTCATGTATCTTACTCCTACATATTAGTTAATTAATTGTACGCTACCCTATTAATTATGTATATTTCTTGTTTTACTTGGTACTCAATTCTTTGTTTACATTACTTTTTACCTGATTTATTAATCTATAACATTTTTTTCTTCTTTAAGTAATTCATTAATTATTATTAGAAAAAACTATATATGTAATTACTAGATTGATCTACAATAAGCCCTTTATAGTTCATGCATTACAATCTTTTATGTTTTCAATCAAACATTGCACAATTAACAATAAATTTTATGTCAAAGTTATTGTTCATTGTGTTACCAAACACTCCATATTCTTTGAACACACACATTATCGATAAGCACAAGATTCAAAATTTACAATTCGAGTCCGTTTCGATGTTCAAATCCCCAAAATTCATGTTCTAGATCTATGTTCAAAATATCAATTTCATGTCTCTTAGCAAAACAACATCATCAACAACAACAATGCACATTATATCAATTGGGCATACATTATTTTCTTGTACAACCATTTTAAATCTTGCACGTTCTAATTCAATTTTTTCAGTATCCAATTATTCATAATGTCAACCCTATCACTCTCAAATGGTAGGATTTATAGCCGAATATGACTTTCAGACCTAATATGGTTAATTTTACTTATTCTATTATCAAGTTGGTTGAGATCAAGACTAGTCATAATATTTAAAAAATCAAACGAGCGATAGACCATTAAATAGAAGAAAATTTAAGTAAGATCAGAAATGATTTGATACAATAATATCTTACTACCATTGACAGTAAAAAGGAAAACATACATAATTCAGGACTCTAGATGGAAAAATGAAAATAACAACCATCTGATCAATATTGAATCATGACCTTCACTTTGGTTCGTTTTTTGCTCCAACCCCATTCTATAACCTTATACATAGTTCTAACATGCACTAATTTATTTTACAAACATATGTTTGATATTTAATCCCCTTTCCCCTCTCTTCCGACCCCAAACAAGAAAAAAAAAAAGCAGACTCAAAAGAAGTAGTGAACCAACAAATAGATTTTAGTACTAGAGTATTACTTACTATAATGACCCTTTCATGCTAGGCTAGGCTTGGACAAAATCTGAGTGAGATGAGGTCTAGGACAATCTCAAGAAAAGATTGGGTGAAATGTCTAAGCAGTGTTTGTTTTCTTGTTGTTAAGACTTTAAGGAGTCCATAGGTATTTTCGGAAGTAAATTCGGGAGAGTAGAACTCCTGACACCGAACTTGGCGTGAATGAATTGGTTTGGTACATCAAGTTTGAAGGTGTGTTGTGAAATAGGCCAAATTGGGAGATTTCCAAGGTTCTATCATGTGAAATCCGCCATTGATGCACCTCTTGAAAATATGGAATAATGAAGGCCATTATTGTAATGCCTCCGTAGCGGAGAAATTCCCGCTATAGTGGGAAGAAAATTGCTATAGTGGGAGGCTGCAGGCAGTGTGGCCTCCCAGACATGGTCAAGAATTTGATATCTTCCAAACTTTTAATTTTCTTGCATCTTACGAGTTCTAATCGAACTATTTGTTAATCTTGCACACTTAACAATCAATGGCTGCCAACCAAGAACACATACCAGTTTACGAGAGGTTCTCCGACAATGCTAGTCAAGAAATATTTCTCGACTACTAGAGGAACGGTTTCTGTTATGAGAGGAGTTTCAACATGAAGGGCGTGGCAGAACAAATAGATGCATTCTTTAATAGGCTCTAGGAGTTCGGTTGATGCCAACTGGTAGAGGTTCTCCCTTTCGAGGTTCTCCATTTCGAGGTCTTAGGCTGGGTGAAGGAGTTCTATTCCATGCTCCCCACCGTGCTTTGGGACAACCCCAACCCAACCATCCGCATTCGGGAAGGGATGTCCCTATGGATATCCGGACCATTAATGAGAAGCTAGGAGTGCCTCATGTTTCAAATGTTGCATACGATGCCAAACACCAGGAGATGGACATCAATGACTGAGGGACATGCTAATAGAGGAGGAGTTTAGGAATCTGGTCTATTGGCCCAACACTGAGGGCATAACGAGCACCTATTGCACAACCGATGCTTAGAGGTGGTTGAACTTGGTGTCTCGTAGGTTTCATCCGTTGGGCAACCTCATCAACATGACTTATCCTCGAGCCTTGGTTGTTGCCTGCATCACACAGGGCATTCAACTAAATATGGGGGCACAGATCGTGTCAGAGTGGAGGGTCTTCTATAGAGGCACCAAGAAGGGGCCCTTTCTTCCTAGACTAGTGTTTGCACTGTGCAAGCGAGTTGGGGTACTTGAGGAGGATGCTGACAGAGAAAGATGGATTCCCCCTTCCACCCCCTCCGGGTGAAGGTGATTGCCACCAAGGGGAATAAGAAGAGAAAGGTGAGCAAGGAGAGAACAGTTGTTATACCCCATTTTAATCGGGTCAAAATAGTGTACAACATATTGGTGATTCCTAAATTATTAACTAATTTAAGGAGTCGCCACCTAATTATTTAGGTTGAATTAGGGCACCTAAAATGGATTAAAGAATTGTCTAAAGTCTACTAAATATAGGATTCTAGATAAGGATTAAACTAATCTAAAATGAAGGTATTAAACACCCTTTCAGATCCATTAAAAATGGTTAACCGGCCGAGCTTAATTTATTAATTAGGCTAAGTGTGTGAAGAAACCTTTGTATGTCAAAATGTAGGTCACGTTTTTGGTAAAATAAACTCACACTTTTAATTTAAAGACATGACTTACAAAAATACATTTGAAACAGAATGGAAAAAAGTTTCAAAAGGTCATTTTCCAGAGAAAAGACTAGACATTGAATTTTAAACAAAACTAAGATAAGGATTTTTTTTGTGTAAAGAAAAAAAATATTTTCGACTCCAAAGATTACCACATCTAAAAGGTATAGAAAAACTGATTCCAAATTATGAGATGATAAAAGACTATGTACCCCAAAAGGCTAATTTTTTTATGACTACTTGAATTATTAACTAGTAAGATATCATCCTTTGTTCTAATGAAAAAGTACAAACCAAAATCAATATGAAGGCTCAATTCTAGTCATTGCACGTAAATGCTCATGTTCACAAGTAAATCAGATAATTGAATTCTTGTTAAAAGGACAAGATATTTAAGGCAGGTAAAAACAACTAATCATCACATAAGAAGGAAAATGTCCACAACTTCTCTCCCCTTCTTTCATTCTTTGTTCAGATGTATTTGAAAAAGACCGAAATACATGAAGGAAAATAGACACTAGTTTTAGATCTAGTGGTGGGTATCGAGTCTCAAAGCAAGATTCTTGCGGCAAGTGAAAATGCTTATGAACACTCCATTCATGCTCTCAAAGTGTACATGTAAAAAGGAAAGGAAAAAAGTAATTAGATAAAGTGATTTAATTCTCAACAATGAGTACAATATAAGCAAACAAAGTTACTACGGTACACAACAACATGTTTTCGATGACATCAAAATAAAGCACCTTTGCGCAATCCACAACTGAATTTATTTGAAAATGCATCAAATTATTGTTTGCCTCAAAATCGATTTAAAAGTAATATCGAGTTGGAAACAAAGCTTTTTGTTTCCATAAACAATTTAACAATGGTAAATTACCATAGTATCCTAAAGATGCAATGTTATGATATATTATGAAGAGAAAAGGGAACCTTAATTAAATCTTAGCCAAACAAAGATATTTCAACTAATTAACTAGCTTAGACATTGCATCTAATCACATACACAATATTTAACTCTAAAAAAACAAATTAATAAGAACAAACCTTTAGCATATAGATTTCTTAACACTAGAGACTTCTAATTTTATAACCTTGAACTCTTACGGAAAAACATAAACATAACCATTAATCATAAATTTCAAACAAATTTCTAAAACGAAGATGAAAGTTTCATATCATTTTTGTGAATATTGACCTAGTCAAAGAACATTCATGGTTGTGAAAAGATTGTATTTACGCTAGAAGGGGAAAGAGAGAGACTACTGCTTCTTAGAGTTAGTATAAGATTAGGGTTTGTAAGTTGAAAAAATCTGATAAGACAAATCCAAGAAAGCTTCCGGGTTTGGGCCATATTTGACCTACTTTTGGAAAAAAATTATACTGGTTTTGCTTGATTTTGGGCTCGTAAGTGGGCTGAGAATGGACATGTTTTCATGCCCTTTTTCTTTGTTTAAACTAATTCGTTTTAGCTTCTAATTTAGTAACTAGTATAATATACATGCCACAACCTCAAGGCGATACACTAGGCCTGATGAATCCTTACCCAAGAGATCCTAAAGCAGAACACTGAGCTCCTTGAGATCTGTAGGAGCCTTCCGGTATACGGAATGGAAATAGGCCGAGTACCCGACTCAAGCTCTATAGGAAACCCAATATCACGCTCTAGGGGTAGGCCAGGTAGGTCGGTAGGAAACACATCTACAAAATTACGGACGACCAGAACTTGTTCAACTGGAGAGACCTCCCTACTCACATCACACACATAGTCCAAATAAGACAAACACCCACTAGCCACTAGCCACTAGCCTCCGAGCCCAAACAAAGGAGATAACTCAAATCGGTGTACTACTAATGGAGCCCTGTCACACCACTAGGGGAATACCAAGAATGACAAAGGTAACGGTCTTCGAGAAGCAATCAAAAACCACACGGTAGGGGGAAAACCAATCCATGCCCGGAATCACATCAAATCAAGTATATCTAACAATATAAGGTTAGCCCGGTGTGTCATGCCCCTGGATAGTAACTAAGCAAGATCAAAACACCTGATTCACTACTAAAGACTCACCCACGGGGGTCGACACACGCAACAACGCTGTCATAGGCTCATAACTCATACACTTACGAGATGCATAATACACAGACACATAAGAATATGTAGAGCCTGGATCAAATAAAGTCGAGGCGGGATGATGTTATAAAAGAATCGTACATGTGATCACATTATACGATGCCTCCGCCTCCGCCCTCGCTGGAGCTGCATGGAAATGACCTTGCCTGCCTCTGCCCTGACCATCATTCCTACCACCTTACCTGCCTCCCCGGGGACCACCTTGAATACCCTACTGTCAACTACGACGGTCCTGACCCTGACCTCGACCCCTAGCTAGAGATGTTGCTAGTGGAACTGGAGCAATCCTCCTACGCAGAGGACAATATATGGCCCAATGATCTAACTCACCACAGCCAAAAAAACCTAGAGGTGTCTCCTTCTTCAATTCTTGGTCATGAAATAAGTCGGCGACCGTATTCTACTTTGTATTTTAACCTTTCTCTGTAGGGTCCTAGATACAAGTCCTATAAATCTTTTCACGCTCTGATTTGTGCTCCATCAATTGATCTGCAATGAAGAACACAATTGTAAATCACCCAAAATTTGAAAATTATTTGTGTTTTCTGACTTTTGACCATTTAGACATCAAATTAATAAACTTATATAAAAATACAAGAAAACATAGTAAAACAAGTTTAAGAATACTCAAAACACTAAGAAAATGTTGGATAATATGCGCTTATTTATGGATACTTTAGTGGCGTCCTTCCACACATATATAGATAAAATTTGTCAAGGGTACTCCTGTAAAGTTAACACCCTATTCATATAAAGTTATAGATTTTCATTAAGAGTTCACATACTCAACCTTCCAAATTATTACAGAATAAATATGCTCACGCCATAGGGAGGGAATACATATAATAGTGCATTTTCAAATGAGTTATCATATTATTTTATTTTTTCTATTGAACCTGGTTATATGATCTCTAGTCACCTGGTTAAATTTTCTCATCTATGAATCATGAATTTTTAGATTTCAATCTCATCCTCCTCAATGTTCTCCAAAGTCTTTCTCTCATCAAGGACTTGGTTAGTGGATCTAGTCATGCCCCGAAGCTACCCCCAGGATGCGGACACGGGACCTAGGATCACGAGTGACCCCAAGCTAACCCTGCTGGCATATCATAAACATACTAAAGTAAACTGAATCAATAAATACTGTGCGAAAGCTAAATCATATGAATAATTTGAAATGATGGGAAAAACCCATATACTGTCTGAATAAATAAAAGTGAGAGCTTAAACAACAACTGGAAAGTCAAACTCTAACACTATAGCTGAATCTAACTATGTCTGAAATAAGCCTCTAAACTGACTAGAACTGTTGGACATGCCCCAGCTAAATCTAGTAAAACTGAAACTAAAACTGAAAGCAAAGAAAGATAATCATATCAACCGTCTTCGAAGAATGAGGACTCACCACTGATGTTGTTGAACTGAAGATCGGGAACCGATATAAGTGTTATCTGGAAGATGAGAACCTGAACCTACATCACGAGAAGATGTAGCGCAGAGTATGCGTCAGTACTTGAAAGGTACTGAGCATGCAGGATAGAGTAAAGCTGAATAAAACATATAACTGAAAAGAAATAAGAGCAATGATATAATCTGAACTGAATATAAATACTGAGATATACTGAATACTGAGCTAACTGAATGCAATGATCAAGTACATGATATGTTGAGTCTGAATGCTGAACTGTAACTGATAACCTGGTCAATGCACTAGAATCTGACTGTACTGTGAGAGCTACTAATAACCGACATAAAACCACATGAGCTAAATATGGAGTCTGATGTATACGCCCCATCGAGAGGACCTAATATACCCTGCCAGAGGTATAAAGGAATGACTGGCGTGATCACTAAAATGATGCCCACAGAGGGGACTTACAACCTACGGAGGCACGTAGTTCTGGGACTATACGGGTACGCTGAACCCTAGTCTAACTCGTTGTTAAGTCTACTCCCAACTGAATATGTATGTAACACATTATGACTGAATTCTGTAAAATATGGATAGCTCGATGTTCTGACATGCAAACTCTGAGAATTCAACAATTATATCTGATAATATGACATTCGTAAACTGAAGCATGTATATAACTGAAATAGCTGTCCTAGCATGTGTAATTCATGAACTAAAGAAACTACATAGCTAGGGTTCTGAATTTATGCATGAATCTGGGCAAAAATGATACTACAACATGATAATCTGATTAGGAAAATTAAAGTAACTAATTCATAATAATCTACTGAAATTCTAGAAACCCTAGGTCTAGATAATCTGAAGGGAATCCAGATTCTGACTGAATTCTAGGGACCTAATGGGCGAAAGAAACCCACTAATGAAATCCCACATACCTGGGGATGAATTTCACGAAAAAATCTATCGATTTCGGGGTTGGAACTGATGGAATCTTGATGCGTTCTTGAACTAGGGTTCTTGACCTCTTTCTCCTCTTACGCTCTAATTTTTCTAAGTTTTGATGAATGATCTGACTTAGGTAAGTTCTAGTTATGTTTCTAGGTTAAAACTGACCAAAACTACGTAGTTTAGGGGTCCAACGCATAAGGGAAAGACCAAAAGACCCCTGACTTAACAGCTGTCAGGAGCCACTGACGGACGGGACCGACGGTCCGTGCTGGTCAACCGTCGATGGGGACTGGACTAAGTTCTAGGGCCTCGATCCACGACCAAGACCACGGTCCGTGGGTCCGGCCGTGGGTCGTGCCTTAGAATATTCTGTCTGAGTTTTCTGGGGAGGGTTTCAGGTGGCCAACCACGGACCCCACCTACGGTCCGTGGGTGGTGCCCGTCGGTGGCACCTGCAACTTCTGAAATCTGCATTCTGGTCTGTCTAGGATACGGGATGTTACAGATCTGCAAGATTATACACAATTTACATAATTGATATTAATGGTACTATTTATCAAATATGACACAGTACTGTGTTTTCTCCTTTATCAATCTAGATTTATCGTTGTAATAACAATTTTGAACTTTATCAATTATAGTGATTCCATCAGAAAGAATTAACATAAGAGGGATTTTTTTTTTCATAATAAGGTATTTGAAATAACAAATCTATCAACCAATTCGTCTTCTCACTAGTTGTAGCTAAAGTTATTAGTTCAACATCCATAGTAGATTTAACAATAATAATTTTATTTTATTTATTTTCAACAAATAATACTACCTCGTAGAGTAAAAATATAACTAGTAACAAAATATGAGTCCCCATATAAAGTGTTTCACTCAGTATCAAAAAAGCCTTTAAATACAAAATGATAATATTCATAAAATAAGCCATAGATTTTCCTACCAACTAAATATCTCATAATTCTTGTTATGACACATATCAATGTTCATTACCCGATTTGCTTGTAAACGGATGATAGGTTAAAAATATGAGTTTTAGGCTATATTTTACCTTTTATTTTCTACACATTAATCATATTTGAGCTATAATTAATAATTTATTTTATATACTTATTACATGTATTTTGTTGATAAAATTTTATTCCGAGCCAAGAAGTATTTTCGGGGCAAAATGTACACTTTGAAACTTCCAAATGTGAGTAGAAGTTCAAAAAATTCAATCATATCGAATTCATGGTTCGAGGACCAAGTATGCACGTAAAATATAAAGAAAAAACTTACAAGTGATTTACAACTAATTTTCAACTCAAATTCGCATATTAAATTAAGGGTGTGTTTGGTACGCAATTTTTTCATGTTTGGTTGGATTAAATATTTTACCATACTCCATACCCTGAGCCCCCCCGCACCTAGGCCAACTCCCGTCTTGTTTTTGAAAAATATTTCAATTTTTTATGCGAACTCTCCCCCTCCCCCCAGCACCACCCCTGTCAAATTCACCCCCCACCCCTACCTCCCAGACCCCCCCTCCCCGTCAAATTTTTTTTTTGAAAGAAAAATTGTTTTTGAAAAATATTTCAACTTTTTAAAATTTCATTTTTTACGCCGCCCCTAACCCCAGCCACCCCGTCAATTTTTTTTAAAAAAAATATATTTTTGGGTCGGAAGTCTTGGTCAGATATTAGGTTCGGATTTTGGAACGGTCATCGGAGTAGTGTCTTAGGTCGGATGTCAGGGTCAAGTCCTAGATCGATTATCGGGGTTGATTTGTGGGTCAGAAATTATTTTCCTAAAGAATATTTTCTAGTCTCAAGCCAAAAATAAAAGATATTTTCTGAAAAATATTTTTTCATTGACCAATCAAACATTAAAAAATATTTTTCACTCACCAACCAAACATGAGAGAATATGTTAGGAATCCACTTGTTTTCCAAGAAAACATTTTCCATCATACCAAACACACCCTAATTGTTGATGAAAAAATAATAATGAATCCTTGTGCTTCCAAGACTTGGCCAATGTCTAAATCCTATGTCAGATAAAAGTTCCTTCTCGAAATTGCGCTTTTGATATATTTATACCTTGTAAAAGCAATCTAGGACCAGCCAATCCTTAATAAGGCAAAATAAGAATTTAAGCCTGAAATAAGCTTAATGCTTCGCACTAGGGCAAATGTTCAGAGATATGTTTTTTTTTTTTCCTTAACTTCATCTATCAGGGGTGTTGTGTCAAAGAGGCGGCGGAGTCAGTATTAGGAGTTTTGGGGTTCTAAATTTTCTTCTACTTCCTTACCATTGAGTTGTCAATCAATTTTGTTAGGGGTTCACAAGTTATTACTTAATTTTCTAGTATAAATATAGGGTCTACGAAAAAGCTACTGGGTTCATCCGAACCCACGAAACCTCACCTAGCTCCGCCCCTGTGTTGTGACACCCAACACGTCGCCCAGTGCATGGCGATAGGCCAATGTGTCACTCACTTGTAATATATTCTACTTTTCATACCATTAAGATAATGTGTTTCATTCATCTATGGATTAGTTTACCCTAAGGCTTTTAACAAGCATTGTGTTTTGACCGTTTTTTGTGAATTTGACTTTTATTTAATTGTTTGAATTCATTCATGGTGTTTTCCCTTGGGATTTTGACATATTGTTCATCCTAAAGAGAGTAACAAATCAGACTGGAGTAATTTGTCCTTGTGTCCCTCCTTTGATTTATTAAGTCCAGTCCTAGTTCTTTTGTCATAGATTTTCAAGTTGTAACCATTTACTTTATTTATATTAGTAGGTTGCTTTTGTTTGAAAAATAAATCAATTTTAAAGGTCATAGAGATTTGAAAAGTGTTGGGTTTAGGATCTTTTTTTCCCTTCTTATGTGGATAAATAAAAGTCTTATTAGGACCAGCCCACTTTAGCCCATAAGCCTAATATTATGTAGCATATATAAGACTTATTTAGGTCTTATTTTCAGAAACACAAGAGAGAAAAATCAAGAGAAATTCGTTTTAGAGATTGAGAGAAAGAGAGAAAAATCCCGTTTTGCTTCAGGAGTTTTTCTGCTCAGGCAGTCTGCTTCAGACAGAGATTTTCGCTTCGTTAACCGTTGGATCGTGCTCACATTTGAACTAGGAGTTCTCAGCATCTAGTTCTTGCATTTCAACGGTGGAGATCAGATTTGGAGGTCTGCAGCTTCTGATTTTTGGGCGTGAACAGTAGCTCATTTTTGGGTAAAATCTCTCCTTTAATTCTCTAGTTTTGGTGCAATCTTGTTTTGTTGTTGCTCGTTGTTTGGCGCTTGTTTTGTGGCCAATTTTAGAGAACAATTTTGTAACTCTTGGTGTTTATAGTGGAGCTTTTGGTCCTGTGGTTTTTTACTCTTCACATCGAAGGGTTTTCCACGTAAATCTTTGTGTCTTGTGTGATTGGCTTATTCTTATCTTGTTGTTTTTGTTTGGTTGATATACTTACTGTCCATTCTTCGTATTGCTTGATTTGGTTTGTCTTCTCTTGGTTCAAATTGAAAGGAAAAGTTAGACTTGGGTATTATTCCGTTGTTATCCTGTCGGGCATTCTTGTTAGTATAGGTTATTGTTCATTATTAATTTGAATGATGGAGGCAAATATGAGCAAGATGGTTTGTTTGAATGGCAATAACTATCATACTTTGAGAGGCAAGATGAAAGATCTTCTATTTGTCAAGAAGATGCATTTGCCTGTGTTCGCTTCTGATAAACCCCAGTCCATGACAGACGAGGAATGGGAATTTGAGCACTTGCAGGTTTGTGGCTATATTAGACAATGGGTTGAAGATAATATTAGAAATCACATTGTGAATGAGACACATGCAAGAAGTTTGTGGGACAAGCTCGAGACACTTTATGCTTCGAAGACTGGCAACAATAAGTTGTTTCTATTAAAACAATTGATGAATATCAGGTATAAAGAGGGCACTCCTATTTCTGATCATATTAATAATTTTCAGGGTGTTCTTGACCAGCTATCTGGAATGAATGTAAAATTCGATGAAGAAATATAGGGACTATGGCTTCTTAATACTCTGCCAGACTCTTTTGAAACTCTTCGAGTTTCTTTGACTAATTCTGCTCCCAGTGGTGTTGTGATCATGAAATATGTTAAGAGTGGTGTCTTGAATGAAGAGATGAGAAGAAGATCTCAAGGCTCATCTTCTTCTACTTCACACTCCGATGTTTTGGTTACTGAAGATAGGGAGAGAAACAAGTTCAGAGGTTAGAATGACAGAGATAAAAGTAGAGGTAAGTCAAAATCTAAATACAAGAATGTTACATGTGACTATTGCCACAAGAATGGGCATATCAAGAAATATTATTTTAAGTACAAGAGAGATATGAGACAACAAAAGAAAGAAGATGACAATGAAAATCGTATTTTTGTTGTTGCTAATGATGATCTTCTTGTTTCTTGTGATGAAAATGCCGTCAATCTTGTTCGCGATGAGTCTAGCTGGTTTGTGGATTCTGGTGCTACTTCTCATGTCACACCTAGGAAGAAATTATTTTCTTCTTATACTCCAGGTAGTTTTGGGATGTTGAAAATGGGTAATAATCATGAGGTTGTAGTTCTTGGTATTGGGACAGTTTGTTTGGAGAGTAATAATGGTTCCAAACTAGTTCTCAATAATGTCAAACATGCTCTAGATGTTCGCTTGAATTTGATTTCTGTGGGATACCTTGATGATGAGGGTTATGTTAATACCCTTAGTGCTGGCCAGTGGAAGCTTACTAGAGGTTCAATGGTTATAGCCCGTGGTGACAAGTTGTCTAACTTGTACGTTTTTCAGGGCTCCATTTTTAGAGGCTCAGTAAATTTGGTGGAGAATGATACTTCATCATTGTTATGGCATAGAAGACTGAGTCATATGAGCGAGAAGGGGATGAACAATTTGGCTAAGAAGAATTTGCTTTCTGGAGTGAAACAAGTAAAGTTGAACAAATGTGTTCATTGCTTAGCAGGTAAACAGAGGAGAGTTTCTTTTCAGAGTCATCCGCCTTCAAGAAAGCTTGATTTGCTGGAGTTGGTACATTCTGATTTGT